>PPHD01005320.1:0-26614 GCA_002909625.1 Bambusicola thoracicus | reverse complement strand
GAGCACATATACATCCTAGATGAGAAGCTGCTGCAGCCAGGAAAATTCATCTTTAAAGAAGGGTTTCAATGAAAACAACCATTCTCTGAAGAAAATTGCTTGCCAGAAAACTTACATCCCATGTTATGACCAGTTCAGACCTGCTGCCGCCTCCCCCACTGACTTCAGCTGGGGGAATTTCAGGAACTGTGAAAAAGAAACATACAACTGTCTACGCCGTGTAAACAGATGAGCTGGTATCACAAGTTAACCTCATTCTCTGGAGCTAACTCTCTCGTTTCCCTGTTTCTTTTGCAAATTGAGACGAGTGCTTTCGAACCTGCATGGGGCAGACACGCATTTGAGTATTTGCAGAACCTCACAAATGGAACCCTGTATGCTCTGCTTTAAATGTTTATGAGCATCTAAACTTGAAGCATGCCGCTCATTTTTTCAACAGGGCTAACTTACACAGGTGTGCTGGGCAACAGCCTTATCCCCTGTAACACCTGGGCTTTCAGTCAGTGCATTCTGAGCTACATGCTTGTACCATGGAAGGTGTACACTGACCAAACGCCAGGAAGAGAAAGTTGTCAAAATTCACCTCTTCCCCATCCATTTACAGCTTCAGACTGTGCAGCACTGACTGAACAGAGAGTTTGCCATGCTAAATACAGCTGAAATATAGTTGGATATAATGTGGACATAAACTGTCCTAAAGCTGTACACAAATACTCACTAACAAACTAGCTACAGACTTTTACATTTG
The DNA here is from genome assembly GCA_002909625.1 of Bambusicola thoracicus. Taxonomy (NCBI): domain Eukaryota; kingdom Metazoa; phylum Chordata; class Aves; order Galliformes; family Phasianidae; genus Bambusicola; species Bambusicola thoracicus. Next base: position 25,866 of record PPHD01005320.1, on the reverse strand, counting down.
ATGCAAATTCCAAGCTTAATTGAATTGAGCCAAATAAATGATTTAATTTTCATTTTTTTATATATATTCAAGATGCTTGAATTAAAGACAAATAGAAGAACCCACTAACCTGCCTCTTCAGTTCTTACTTTTTCTGAGGGTAAACTAGGTTCTCCACCTCCTATTTTGTTACTGGCAACTACACGAAATTCGTATTCGACCCAAGGATTTAAATCCACCACTGTGGTTGTGAATGTATTTCCATCAATCACGTCTGGAACTATTAATTAAAAAAAAAGAGAATTAAGAACCTGCTGTATCCTGGCCAAGCATATTTCAACTGAACCTGTAGCGAGAAATGCATTTTACCTGTGGTAACTCGCTGCCAGCCAACCGAGAAAGGTGTTCGTGCTTGTACGGTGTAAGCAGTCACTGGGCTGTGATTATCTGTGCCTTCTTGCCAGGAGATCTGAGCTGTGGTATCAGTTATTTCATCCACTCTCACGTGTTCGGGGGGCCCAGGTGAGCCTAGGGAAAGATTGAAAAATAGGTGGTGTTTAGTAAAGCCAGTGCCCTGGAAATCACTAATACTGCAGTAAGGACTTCCATTCTGTTAAGTGCTGTGGGAAGAAGAAAACATTTGGATTAGGATAAATATTTATTAACATTAATTATACTCACATCTGATAAGGTAATTCTGAAATAGTAACCCTGAACTATTACGCAGATGACAGGTTTTGTTTTAGCTCACCAACCTTTGTTCAGCACGATTCCTCTTTCTATTCCACATTATCTTGTACTTCGGTCCTTGATGTCCTCTTCTAATCTACTAAAGTATCTCTGTAGTTTGCCTATTTGTTATCTAGAGCTGTTTTAGTGTATGAAGTACTGTAGCAATTCTTCATCAGAACATCTGATCAGCACTGTGAGCAACAATTCAGTCAGGCAAACATCCTGCTGCCTTCTAGAAAAGTCCTGATTCTGGAAAGCCAAAATACACTGTTTCTGTCTTATCTGCACCAGCAAACTGGTGAAATAACTAACAGTACAAAGGCAATTATAAAATACCTGGTATATTTTGAAACACACTGAATAAATCTTGATTGCATCATGTTGATTTCTGGATTACTGCTTTTCTCTTGCAATAAATGTAGCTGCATCACCAACAATGAAAGCTATAGTTCACACTTAGCTCTGCAAGCATTCCTGCTCTAGAAAAAAAGGACCGTGGAGTCACCATTTAGCAGACATAGCAACAACATCACAGCTGCCAGTACTGAACTCCACTCATCAGTGGCTTGAAGGACAGTCATTATGTCATTTATTGTGTTCTTCAGTTAGTAATTCTTGTCTGGGAAGAAGCAAGTTTCATCCAAAACTGAGCCTAACTTCAATGCAGAATTACATAATTCAAGTCATAGATGAACAGGTTTTGTAATCTACACCATCAGCTGTTTCTGCAATCTACAGCACACAACAGTAAGAAAACAATTCATGGTAACTGAAGCTGAAATGTACCTCGTACTATAAGGTCAGCTGCAGATGCCACACTGTCTACTTCTGTCTTCACCATACAAACGTATTTTCCACTGTGTTTCAGCTGGATGTTTCTAATCATCAAATCTCCTGATGCACTCTGTCAAAATACAAAGTTGTTAAATGAATTAGCATATCATTTAATATTCAGATCACGTTTTAGAAGTGGAGGAACTATCACCCCAAACATGTAAGTATAAGATAAACTAGAAAGATAAACTTTAAGATAAAGTTGTCCCAAAATTACAGGGGAAGCACAGCAGGTTATTAGCCAGCAGTTGCTCCATGCTACGTGGCTGTAAGCATTCTCATAGCAGACAGGAGTTAGTGCCCCTCCTTGCATGAGAAGCAAGCTGCAGCACAGGTGCCCAGCACTGGGAACACACCTGCAGACAGCTGTTAAGAACCATGAGGAAAGTCACCACCCTGTGCCTCCAAGCCACAAGAAAGATGTGATTTCTATAGCCATCACCCAATCTGACCTCTAGACGGAATTCACAAGTTTAGTTATCAAAGACATTCGAAGAGTTGAAAAAGGTAACTAACAAAGCTGAACGTGGTCCGTTCTGAAGGCTTAAAGATGAGATGCAGAAAGGTACAGTACAAGTCCTGGGTCAGTGTGCTGCTGAGCCCCTCGCACTGAGCACCTCCTCTCCCTGGCAGTTTGTCTGGGATTTCCTTCTGCCAAGTTACTTTGCATTGTGAGCACACCTGGATTTAAGCGTAATGCCTCTGCAGCTCTTTGGCTGATTGCCCTGATTTTAAGGTCCTACTTCTATTCTTTCTTTTTTCATTGTGCATTTAAACATCAGTCATTTCTTTTCCTCTGTCCTCTCTCATGTTACACCATGTGGTTGATGAGAATCAAAGAAAGCATGCAAAGAGCTTGAGTGAGTGATAGCTGTAACTTTGCATTGTGTTACAGACTCTGTATTATTTGTTTTCTACATTTCTGAAATCGAGCACTCAATCCTAAACCTCTGGTAGCCAGTCTGCTCCAAAACCTCCTCATGTGCCAACTGAATGACTGCCTCAGTCCTGCTCACATCAAAGCTTCCAGGTGAAAAACCTGTCCGATTTCATTTTTCCCCTTTTTCCTAATTTTCTGGAGCAGCAGTTTCAGTTGAGCACAGAACCATAACTGCAGGCATTCTCAGCTCCCTGACCACAACAGATTCTTGAGAACAGTGATTCGGGAGAAAGGGAAGACACGACTGCTGTGGTCTCCAGCAAAAGAGTCAACAATCTTTCCAACCCTTTGTCTTTAGCCATTATTTCTTATGCTCACACTAATTGCTTCCACTTGGATCCTTATATTTCAAGAATAATTTGTTTTCATGGAGACTGCCGTTATCTCAGATAAATAACTAGATGCAGATCAGCTGTGCCTTTTTGTCACAAGCATTTGAGTCTCATTCACTGATGTCAACATCTGCAGTTGATGTATAGGATGAACATTAGAACGTCTCACACAGAAGCTGAGAAAACTTTGCCTGCTTCCCCTTCCCTTCCAAGTGTGATAATGTAAATACAATGCCAGGTCTTCTTCAGAAACAAAGATGTAAACATTTAGAGGACAGAGCAGCACTGGTTGCCTCCAGTACCCTAAAAGTTAAGCTGAAGGCCATCTCAAATCCATCTAACTTGATTGGAAGTGGATACTCAGGAAATGATCAGCAACAACAACAACGGATACGCACAAAGCAAATCATGTTCTACATGAACTAATTGTAGCAAACTAGATTTAAACCATCTAAGGCAGAGGGACTATCAAATAAAATAATTCTACTGAAACATAAAACTGAAATATTAACACAGCATTTAAACTATTTGCGGATGCTTTGGAGGAGCATCCTGAAGTACTGAGGGGAAGATGTGCAGCAGCAAAAAGCTCCAAGGCACTCAGCTCCCACGGCTCTGCAGACCAATAGCAGTGCCCACATTCTTGCCTAGCCAGATTAAGTCGCTGTCAGTGAGGACAAGTCCAGGTGGCAGTAAGGTCACCTTCCTTTCTCAGTGCTACACAGAATAGCAATAAGCAGAAGTGCATGCACAGTACAGACATCTGCTGGAACTGCTTTTGCTTTTCCTGACTGCATTACGATTTCAGCCATTGCTGGGCTGTATGAATACGCAGGTGATACCAGAAGCAGTTTAGAGGAAATCTGCTTGTTTTGCCTATAGCCTGTGTATAAATCATTTATCTAACAAAAAAAAGAGCAGTACAACAGTGATATATCCTATATTTTTCAAACCAACTGGAAGACCAGGTTATGGTGCCATAACATTCCCACTAACCACTACATGTCAGGGACCTCAGGCACACATGGCAGGATATCATTACACAGATCTCCATCCACTGAAAAAGTATTTTCCTTTTGCCATGTTTATCAACAAAGCTGAAGTTATGCACAGATATTTCCATTTAACAAATACACACTGGAAGGCTTCTTTACTTACTGGGATGAAATTATTCCATCAACCTTAGTGGGATCCAGACAAGCCCGCATAATAGTTTTCTCTATCTCTTAGTTACCCATGGAGTTTTTCCACTGAGGAGATTCAATCCCCTTTTTTAATCAAGTAAGACTTAAAAAAAAGTCACCTAAACCTCAGTATTCCGTAACTACCCCTAATCCTATGGCATACAACGAACTCCCAGGTAAGATGTTCTACAGTCAGAAGTCTGAGTTACTCAATACTCTGAAATTTCCTTCACAATTGGTTGATAAGTTTTCATGAAATCCTAATTTTTTAAGCTTTTTTTTTTTTTTTTCTTTTTTCTTTCCACATGGGGAAAAGTTCAGTATGGCCTCCCTCTGTCACCAGGGGATGCTTAAAGAGAGAAGTGAGGGAAACACCAGAGGTACAAGAGCAGGAAAAGTAAGATGGATTATATTTTTTGTTAGCTTTTAGGCTGGAGCACTCAAAATCTGAAACAAGTTCCTCAATCTGTCATTGTTGTGTTTCATGTGATCCAAGGAAAATCATGTAGGGCCAGATGCAGAGACAGGTAGGTACTTAGAAAACTTCAGGTCTAAAACATGAGATGTCTGGATACCAGGTTATGTACTGCAAGCTATCTCAGTGAATGACGTCTCTGCAACAAAGAACACCACATTCCATATGCCCAAAAGAGAAGAAAAAGCCTTTACAGTGTTGGAAAGAGTAAGCAAGCCTGTCTGTGCTGCATCTATACATCTATAAGAGAAGATATGTTCACTACTTACCCCTCCAACCTTCTCAAAATGAGAGGCGTCTTTTTTGAAGTCGGTGAGTGTCCCATTGAAATACCATGTGAAGCTGATGTCCAGTATAGGATCGTGCTGAACCTGGCAAGGCAAGATGACACTTTCTCCAACAGTGACATCCATGTTCGAAGGTGCCAAAATGATCCTTGTTGGCTCTGAGAGCAGAAAAATCAGTTATTGGATTTCTGTAGTACTACGACTTGCCTGCCACTAATGTTCTACCACGTTCTTCAAATCTGATTAATGGCAGTCACTTCAAATTATACAGCTGGACTATAAATGCTGCTGACTGACCTCTCTTGTTGGAGCACTGTACTGTTGCACATTTACCAGTGGGAGTTTGTTGAAACTGAAAAAGTAGCTTTTAACCTGCTGCGTACAGACCAATATACCTCACCAAGCTAAATGCACTGCAACCCACAGCAACGAAATTACCATTCAGAAGCATGTGTGGTTCTCAGCAATAACCCATATGTTCTGGAGCAGGATGCTGTGGTAGCAGCCACGGGGATGATTAAAAGGTGGGAGTGGAGGAAGGAGATAACAAAAACTGGAAACCAAAGGAAATCTATATAGGGTAGGACGTGTTGGGTATCTGAGTCTGTATATCATATAGAACATAAATAGTGCCATTAAGAAAAGCAGCTTACAATTCCTGAATCACACGAACAGAACAAATATCATATACTGTAAATACTGCAAAAATTAAATTTCCTTCTATAAATCCTCTGTACATAATTCTGTTATTTGTCTATAAAAGGGCATGAATCATTTAGAAACAGACTGAAAATCTGTAGCTGTTTCTTCACTGAACAGAATAATTCTGTTTGGTTCTATGAGATGTATGGGATATGCAATGCAGTAGGATATTAGATAATTCTGCATTTAGAAAATCTTTTAGTTATTCCCATCTCTAATAAAGAACATCATGACAAAGACAGTCTTCAGCTAAACTTCACAAAGCACTCGTCCTTCTCAGCCGGCATCTCAGCCAGCAGCTAGTAATGGGTGTCTCAGAGGAAGGGGCAAAAACTCTTTTAACAGCAATTACGTACACAATTAGCTTTTGAAAGACTTCATGTTTTACTGCCTGTGGGGTCCCTCAGCACTCCTGCAGCTGGAGCTTCCTCCACATCTTTTTCCATGAGCAAATAAGTGTACAGTTCCTTAGGGCTAAAGAGATTTTTGGACTGGAATGTATGATGACTTCTAATATTTTTGGTTGGCATGAATTTCATATTTTGTTTTTTAACAAGTTAAATAAAAAGAAGTGCAACAAACTTGCATTGTTTAGTATTCAGGTAACCTAGTGAGAGCGTGGAGGACGGTGTTCAGAACATCCTCATCTGAGCTCCCAGGGCCAAGAAATCTCCGTGCCAAAAGGGAGAAAATCCCTCAGTCTTTTTCCTCTCAGCTAACCAGAGATCAATCCTTTTAAACTTATATATTCTTAAATACGTATTTTGTCACACTTTACTTTTCAACACATTTGGTATTTGTTCAAAGAGGAAATTCAGAACTCATCTGATGGCAGACTTCTGTTGCAGTTTGCAGCTCAGTGTCAACCTGACCCTCTCTTTCCAGCCCACCTACCTGTAACTACTAAGTTTGTCGTCCCACTGGCTTTTCCAAACTGGTTTGTTGCCACACAAGTGTAGCTTCCAGCATCAACTTTGGTCACATTGGTTATTCTTAGTCCTCCATCCTTTAATAATGTGATTCTAAAAAAATTACAAAGAGATTTTGAAAGTTACAGCATTGTTTTGTTGACAGAATGTTTGAATACTCATTTTGTTACACTGGTATATCCAACTGCATCAGTTTCAACATGGTATTTGAAGGTTTTGATGGTATACACTGATTATAGGTAACGTGAAAAAAAAACCACAGAAATGCTCCTAAAAAAATGTTAAGCAAAGGAGACTCACATTACTGATAGATATGCAAGAACACCAACACCAACAGTAGAGCTGAGATCCTAGACAACAGCAGTGGGGGGACCTAAAGGCAAGGATAATTTAATTCCCTTTTTCTGGTCCTCCCGTCCATCATATCCTTACATGCAGAACCTTCAACCAACTCTTCCCTGAAATAACCTGGAGCTGCATACAGACCTGTACAACTGTATGTAACTGTTCAGAATAACTGGGAAAAAAAGCAGTAAGCAACAGCTTCCTGATACATCTGTCCATTTCAAAGGCAGCAAATGAATCACAGTGATGCTACGCTGCCATTGCCCTAGGCAGCTTAGCTAGCAGGCAGATTGGAAATGTCCCAGACACCTCACAACCGGCTAAAGAGAATCAACAGAACAGCAAACAACATTAATACTGGAGGCAAACCTCTAACCGCATTAGTTGGCGAGTCTTATGCAGCTGTCAAAGTACACATCATCTGAGAAGGCAGCAATGTCCTGAAACTCAATACTGCTATCTTTCCTTTTCCAGAAGGGTCACGAGGGTTTTGTCTCCTCGCATGCACGTACTGCAGTGTTAACCTGCTTCTTTATTCAGTACAGAACTAAATACACATCCCTGCCGCTCCTTTTATTTTTAACATACATGAGGGAAATTACTATCAATAACTTGTCCCAGCTGAGATTCAGTTCTCTATAAGAAGCAGATTAAGTCTTCAGTATTAGTGGGAATTGGGAGCACTTCCTTCTCAAAACTTGCCCCACGCATGGAGTAGACAGGATGCTCAACTGAAAACACAAGTTCCTTGTTCTGCCGTTCACACACCGTACCCAACAGCTCCGTGTGAGCAGTGCTTGGGGTGAAGCTGCACGTGCCATGGAGCTGACCAAGGACAAGGTGAGCTTCCAGCTGCAGTGCCGGGCAGACTTGCTGGACTGCAGGCAGGCACAGCTGGGGCACACCTTGTGTGGCATCTCATGGCCAAAAGGCAAGTTGCAAGAACAGCTGCAAAAACAAACAAAAACCCAACAGCAATGACAAAGTCTTCGATCAAACAAACTATAAATTAGACTGGGGTATAGAACAGAAAGTGTCTATTGTTTAATTAAAATGAAAGGAAAACACATTTTTAGAGGGCTCTGAGCTATCTCAAAGCCTTGCTCATCTAAACCAACGAAGCAAGAGGCTTATTAAAACCAAGCCATAGTTTAGAATCATTTTTTTTTTTTCAGAATAAAAAGCCACCACCACCCAACATATCAATTCTTGAAAAAAATGACTGTTGAAATCTTTATGTCAAATTAGAAAGAGCAACTCTTCACTTTTTCAATTACAAAGCAGTAAATGCAGCTCGGCTTATGCAAACACAACACCTAGCAATAGCTCTTTCTGCTACCCCTTTCTGCTACCGCAACCTGCATACTTTCTGCACCAACAGCAGAATCTTTAAGCCCTGTAAAAAAAAGATAATTGGCTGAATAATGCTTTGGCACATGTGCATTAGCACAACTGGAGACTGGCTTAGAGACCTATCTGCTCCTCAGATCAAAACGTGATTGATAAAAATGATATCATTCCCACTTGAGTAGAATTGTAGAAAATCAATCTTTGCGAAAACTCTTCTCCAGCAGTCAAAGCGATGGCATGAAGAAATACAAAAGCCAAATGTCCTAACTCATGTCCGTGTTCTCATGCTCTTTGATTGCTGTCAAAAGACTAGGAGTACACTTCAGGGTTTCTGATTTGAGAGACAAAACTAGAGGAGTCTTCCTATCCCACCTAAATTCGGAACATGGATTTGGCAATACAGATCTTTCAGCCAACCGAGGTTACAGTCTCCATTAATTCTGCCCAGTACCCCAGGTGTGTTTTACTCATCAGTTCATAACCAGCCATGCAGAAAGCCAGCTATGGAATGAGAATGTATACTTCTAATACTGACGTGTTATTTTACTACAGTTGCAGACTGTGCCATATTTCCAGTACTTTCAAATACCAGGAAAAATATCACTGGTGATTAGAAGGCACATGATGCTCCAGAAAGTCAATCTTGACTTTCCTGTATGTTGTCTAAGAACATCCCAGCTATTCTGCATTCACTGTCCTCACTCCTGCTTACCCAGACAGCTGTGACTGCATTATATAGAGGCTTACATAAATTACCCTTACTCATTCAAATTGCATTAAGTGGAAATGTTGGTGCAGTACAACCACCCACCCAATGAAGGGCCAGCAGACGCCTCAGGATCCAGGATTCCAGCTCTTCCAATGCAAGGATGCCACTTGAAGTTTTGTGCCATTAGTGAAAGCATTAATGAATGTAAATTTATTCATCTTCCCGTGACAATGCTTTATTACTAAAATAACGGATAGCCAAACTAAATCACTGCCTTTTTATGTTTGTCAGATTGTTCAGCAGAACAGTCCAATATTTTAGACCCTTAGTGATCTGATAATAAATATAAACATATTACTTTCCAGTTCATAACTCTTCAGTACAAAGGATCAGTGGAAAGTGGGTCAAACCAGCTTTTTATATATCAAGCAAATTCCAACTAAATTAAATCAGATTACTTAACGAGAAAGTCAGCCAAAATAAGCTCCTACTGAAGCACTGGTAAGTAAATGCATTACTTTCCAGACCACAGCGTTTCAAACTGTAACACAAAATGAAGTAAAAATACTTAATTTGAACTGTAGAGAAGATAAAACCAGTAACTGAACCTTGTACAGATTATGCAGTATTTTATCAGGAATTGTACCTCATCTTTTCCTTCCCCCTGAACTTGACGTCACTTCATCACAGTGAATGGTGCTAAAACTGGAAGGTCTTTTGAGAGACTTGCATTGGGATGTCTGTTAGGGAAGGTAAAGTTTGCAATATCTTTTCATCTTTTTCTGCTCTTAGTATATTTCCAAACATCCAGGGATGCAGGTGGATGAGCTTATAGATGAAACACTGCTCTGCACCAACTCAAAACCTTAATCTTTCTCCAGCCATACATTAGAGCCATAATATAAAAACATTTAATGAAATCTAAAGGGGTATCTTGGTACACCTACTGTTTTTGATGGAGATAAAACTGAGTGCATTTAACCTTGATTAAAACATCTAATGCTCTTTTTTGAAATGCACATTAAGAAATAAAAGCTCATCCATCTGGAGATGGGGGCTTTCAACAGAGAAGATGGAAGGTTTCCCCTCCTGGAGCTGCTGGGCGCTGTGATCTGCTATCAGGAGAAGCTGCTCCAGAACAGCTTTGAGTAAAAACAACCAGGATGTGGCTTAACAACTGCAGACATTTTTCAAAGGCTTTACAATATGAAATGATTGGAAAGAACACCTTAAATAAATACACGCTGCTTCTAGCCCAGTGATGCACACAGTCATAACATGGGGTAAAAACAGACCTGTGTCGGTTAACCATGGATTCCCACAGTCAGTACCTGATCCGGAAGCACTGCAGACATTCTTGCTAATTCCTGACTATCATTCTCATTACGTCCACAAGGATTTGTTTCACAGATCCAAAACTGCATTTTGGAGGGGAGTAATTCCTGCTTCAGTACCCAGTTCATTTCATTCCCATTTTATGCCTTTACTTCCGCATGCTCTACATTGAACCACATGCCTTAAGTCTTCCTGCATTCCACTGTTGATCGCTGTCGAGTTCTCTCTAGTCAAGTTATACTTAAAAAAAAATAATACATGGAATATTTTGCAAAACTAACAAGAAACAAGACTGTATTTTTTAACACTGAGCAATTTCTCAGTCCAAAGGCTCTCAAATCCATTTGACTTATACATTCTCCCCTCTACAAGACGTATGAGATTCAGCTCATTTAATTAAAATTTACTGAGTCATTATCCGATTCTTTTACATACTGAAAATGCAGCACCATTTAAAAATAAATTAGAAATATAAGCAACGGTGCCATCAAAATGAAAATCTTTCAGGCTTTACAGAAGTAATGTGATCAGTAACCCCAGCGAAACATAAATTCACGTAGAACAAAACAGTAGGAATACTCTGAAGTAGCACTTGGCTCTCCAGCAGCAGAGCACTGATGCAGTGTGCCTGGGGCTGTGGGGACAGGACTGTTCTGGCACAACCCCCAGAGAGGACAGGCTCCAACACCTGCATGAATGCACACAAAAACCAAAACATCCCAGTGCCTGATGTTCAACAAACTGCTCTACACTTTGCTGAACAAATAAGTCCATTACACCACAGGCAAACCTACCAAACCAAGGCCACCGTGGTTCTAACTGTTCAGACAAATACACTGGGAAGACTATACATGTACTTATCCCCATGGGAGCAGTGCAAGAGCTGTATCCCCACAGGAACCACCTTCTGCAGAAGAAGCAAACAGCTCACCATACTTTCTGAAGACTGCAATTGCCCTGCTGGCTCTTCACAGGCAAACTCCAACTGACTCCATGTATTTCTCTCCCTCCATGAGGGAGCCCGAACCACGCTGCAGGCCTGAGGATCAAACACTTTAAGCTCGTTCTGCCTCTCCTAAAGGTAAAGCACATGCTGCACCTCTGTGCCCAGCACGATCCTTTTAGGGAGGTCACTCCACTCTTTCTCTGCATTTAAAAAAGGCACCTTCTGCCCCATCCCCACACAGACCTCTCCATCAGAAATTTACTTAATGGCTGAAAAATGTACAGCTAATTGGAAAGCCACTCCTGAATTGGAAGAATTGTAGAACTGCAAGAAATTCATGAACTGCAATTATTCATAGCAGACAGTAATGAACTATAGTGCTTTCTGCAAAGAATCACATTTCTCCTTTGCTCTGAAGGAAAGTGGACTCCATTTAGATTAACTCAGGAGCACTGTCTTGTTATTACATTTCCTCTGTAAGCCAATTATGTGTGCTGTCACAAATACAGAGGGGCCATATACACCTTGGGCTGTATTTGGGAAATACCTGCACTTTGCGGAACGGAAAGGTGTGTTTTCAAGCAAACACACAGACATAGGCAGGCAGCATTACGTGTGCTCAGAACACTGTCAGGAACTGAACATCATTTTCTTCCACCGGTAGCATCACCACATCTGAAATCAGAGGCTGCTGCTTTGGAAGGGCAGTTTGAAGCAGCCACTAAGTCTGTGTCTGGTGTCTATCCAGAAAGCTCCTGGCCAGAACAGAAATACGTGGAGCCCTGCGTGGTCTGTGTACATCTGAGAGCTCTGAATATCCTGTCTAACCAACACAGGTTATCTGGTGCTGACAGGCAGCTCCAACAGAGGCAGGAGCAGGAAGGATGCCTTCCTCTGCGTTCTTTGAGGAATGATGTAAGGACAAAAGCTAGGAATTTTCCTACATGGAGAGAACTCTGTGCTGCATGCCTGTATGCATGCTTACAAAAGTTATCAGAAAAAAAATCAACCAAGTATCGTCAAAAAGCAAGAGCCTCACATAGTGTCAGCAAACACGGTGGCCACATGGCACAGACTTCCTCATGAATGTGATACCATGTCATTACAAGACAATGGGAGGTTTCACAAAGAAAGAAGAACCAACAAGGGACTTACTTTGAATGAGACTGTGCTTTACATTCAGGCACACAGCCAGCTAGCAAGTCTGTGCTACTGTGTCAAGCTCTATAATGACAGAAGCCTAATTTCCTGCCAAAACACCAACACTTGAACACATGAAGACTATTTACTGTGTGCCCTGTGAAGAAAGAGCTGTGGCTGCACAGACCAAGATGACACAAGTATTCAAACTTGCTGGGTACAAGGAGACCCCTCAGGCCATACAATGGAGCATCCAAAACTACTGATCTGACAGCATCATCCCGATTCAGAAACTCCAAAACAGAATTTCTGCATGGTGTTTTACAGAACTAGGATTGATTCTGGTAACAGCACTACATTTTTAGAAGTTACTTTCTGTTCTGTCCCATACACGCCACTGATAACACATAGTGAGGAGATACAGCACCCACCTGGGCACAGTGATGTGGGTATCACTTCCCTCAGCATTCACAATTAACTCACAATACTTGTATACAAGGGGTTTTGTTGTTTCTTCCTAAAGCACATTACACGTTTGTCAATATTAATCTGTCACTTTTCAGCTCATTGGTCTGGGCTCATCATGTAATTCTTGCAATTACAAAGTAAATCTTGAATATTTTCATATGGCTTTCTAATGCATCTATAGCTTTGAGCCATCTTCATAATATTTTCTCCATAAAAGCCAACAGAGTAGCAGAACAGAAAAAAAAAAATCAATATATTAGAATGGTAAGAATGCTAATTCTGGACCCCCAAGTTATTAATCCTTGCCAAGAAGCAATCTCTTCTTGTCTCTCAGACACATTATCACCATGGCTGTAGCACACCTCCTTAGCAGTGTTTTCAGACCATTTTGTTGAAACTGACCAGGTTTTCTACCACTACTTTATTTTCCCAGATTTACATGAGTCTCGAAGGAAAAGCTGGCTCTTGACCTTAAAGAAAACGATATATATGCACTCTCAGTGCTCAGACAAAATGGCAAGCAAAGAACAACCACACTCCTCCCACAAGATGTTTCAGAGAGGTTCACAGTTATATGGATCTACAGATGAAACTACTGAAATAAATATCATTTTAGAAGTTGGTTTTTGTTTGTTTGTTTTCAATTAAAACAAATAAACCAATATAGACTTGATACCTTTCATTTTCGTGTAGCTGCTCACCTCCCTTCTTCCAGAAACATCTGGCCTTGGGGGAAGCTTTTGGTTTGCATTCAAAATCAACTGTGCTGCCGATCTGAACCTGAATCATTTTCTTCATTGGATTCTTGGAAAAGTCTGGAGCAGAAGCTGAAACAGGAGGGATGTACTGACAGTAAAATAAAGCATCCTGAATTATATTAACGATTCTACTATTTAGCACTTAGATGACACTTCTCAGCTTCCAAACATAATTAAAAACACGAATGAATAAGTCATTTCAACCAGATCCTCTGTTGGGCAATTATGCATCTCTTCTTCATACTGGTTAAAAAAAATGTGAATGTTTCAATTTTGCAAAGCACGCCACCTAAAGAAGCACATACCTAAGATCACTGAAGCTCACTGGATACAACATGTCTAACTACACTACATCAAATCTCATTAAAACTCAAGGAATGTGGTGGATTCTACTTTTATGCCAAAGTACAATGACAGACCACATATATTAAATGAGAGAAAACTACAGCACAGCTCATTCCATATGAGCACAGGTTGGATGAGCTAACAGTTAAGAATAGCACATGGCTTCTATCTATGGCAACATGGAAGTTTGAAATGAAATCCAGGATTTTTGGAGAATGAGGCTGAGGGTGCAGTTACTGATTGAGTGTAACCTCATACAATATAAAGGGAATAACTCATGCCCAGAAGCACTGCTCTTGTAGGCTTAGTTATGATTTCAGTCTTACCGTGTTGGAGGTAGAAATTGCACAAGCATATTAATGCATGTGGCAGTCTGCAAGTTCACTCTTTGCCTCAAATAAACGGCTGCCATTTATTCTAGACTCCCACACGCATCATTTGAATGACTGAGTGACAACTTCTTGTCCCCTCGATCAAGGAAGGCTGCCACGAGAGCAGCCCACTGCACTGCTCCCCTGGGAACACCAAAGGCACAATGCAGAAGGTCAGTGCAGCTGACTGATGTGCCAAGCCAGGACTGCGTCCAGAACCTGCAAGAGGTCATCTCCAGGCCTGTGTCCAAGCCTCTGTATCTGCTCTTTGCCTAATTAATTATTTATCTGTGTTCTGCTTTAAAGCAATGAATGATTGGACTGCAAACCGTCTGGAAACAGATGAGTAAAATCCTCTGAACTGCAGATAAAATGATATTAGGTTGACAGAAATGTTTACTTCAACAGCATCTGAGGGAATTTACAAAGCTGAAATCAGGAGGTGGAGTACCGGGCAGGTGGATGGCGTGTGGGGAGGGAAAAGGAGGGCTGGGATTTAGTAGAAAGGAAAAATCTTACCTACAACCCTGAGCTCTGCACTCGAAGAGATGACACCGTGTTTATTTTCGGCTATGCACTGGTATCTGCCAGAATCTGTCAGATTTAGACTTGAGATTGTAAGTGCACCATTTTCAATCTGGATCCTTCCCTGAATATTAAGAAAAATACCTTTACTGATGATGTATTTCCTGTGAAAATTTTAAAATAAGTAAGAAATTCAAATAGGACAGCATCAACGTGACAAATGGGGCAGATGCAGCAGCATATACGTAAAAACAGTTCTAAAATAATCCATATGACAGCAGTGAGATTTGGCAATACAGTGGATAAAAATCAATTCTTCACACTTGCCCAGTTTCACAGAGGCTTTTTATTCTCAAATAGCCTTTCGTTTCTCCAGGAATGTGGACATCATACCAGGAAGACGAGAGCATCCAAAACACACAGATGGCACTGGCATTTTACACTATTTAGAGATTTCACACTTGCCATTTGTTAATGAGCTCTCTGTGATACTATGCAGAAAAAAATCCAACAGTCATTAAATGGAAGACATATTTATGTGCCTTAAGAGCTGACAAGGCTACTGAATGAAGAACAGGGTGCTTCTCACCCTGACGCTTCCTGAAAAGCTCTCTTCTTACAGTAGGAAGCAAGTGCTTTGGGATGGGGAGATAGGGATTGGTGACAAGAGGAACCAGTGACAAAGACAAAACCCATAGCTTCTCCTTTGGGGAAAGACATAGTGATGGACAGAAGGACAAACCATTTTCTCAAAAACATCTGCTTTTCTGGAGCAGCAATGCCTAGCAAAGGTCCTGGATGTGCCCCATCAGGCTTAATACAACAGCACTCACTCTGCCCTTTCTGCTATGGGCTCACACTCACAGCTGGCCCCAGTGAAGGGCAAATCCAGCTATCTCCATGTAGCCAACACAGCTCAGCTCCTTCTGTGACGGATCCATTCCCAGTTAATTGCAAGTCAGACAAAGCACAGAACAGTCCCTAAAAGTAACAAGCCTAAATCTCCATGTCTTGATCCTATTTCTAGCATCCCGAGCTCCTGTTGTTATTCCTCCTTACAAACGATTCATTTATGGGGAAGGGCAGTGAGTGGAATAACCTCAGCAGGAGATTTTTGTGGAGCAGACCCAGCATGAAGGAGGATTATCACAGGAGCTGAAGACAACTGATCATGATACACAAAGAACTCTTCTTCTGCTGTCTCCTTGGTGCCCGCCTTCAGTGAGTCACTCCTACAGTGCACAGCCCTCAAGCGTTTCCAGAGTCATGCTTATTCCCTTACATCATGCCTTCAAGGCTTGACACCAATGCTCCATGGTGGAGAACTGGGAAATCTGAATGAGAAAAGGTATTTTTGTACTTACTGAGGTAAAAAAAAAAAAAAAAAGCACATTACCTCAGTGACACCGTATAATTTAGTAACAGCACTCTTAAATCACCAATGTATTTTGTACTCCATCACTGAACCTGTCCACAAAACACTACCATTCCTTTTAGTGAGCATATAACTATAACACCCTGAATGCTAAGAATTGTTTTTCTGTGCTCTGGTCATTTTTCATAGCCATCCACTGAACTCATTTGAGCAGTCCTTTCTTCAACTCTGGGTGCCAATGCTGTGCACAGAATTCGAGCAGTCTTGACAGCAGTGGCCAAGGGCAAAATGCCCTCCCGCTACAGGCTACTGCCCCTAGTTTACATTCCCAATAACCTGGATTCAGCAGTTTTCTCAGTGCACACTGAGAACTAAAATCGATATGGGTACCAGGTGGTTTTCTGCACTTCTGATCTGGCAGACCTGCTAAGTACATTTTTCCCTGTCACCAAACGTATGACTTTCCATTAGGTTAACAACAGTATTAAAACAAATACCAATGTTACACTGCTCTTTATCTTTCAAACGCTGCAATTTTTGCCATCTTTTCTCAAGAAGTTTGCAAATGCTTTCTTGTTACCTTTAACAAAATTCCAGTAGCAAATGTAAGACAACCATTTAAAGTTCTTTATCCCTCATTTACAGTCGTTAATATATAATTAAAATTAACCTCCTTCTCCAGCCTTTCTTTATATAATTATTTCCAGGGTTCTAGCATGGTTCTTTAATCTCCTTTTAGCTGAGTTATTTTTGTACAATATAATTTATCTTTGTGTTTCAGATATTACAGCTTTTGATGTTTCCTTATGGATGCTCCTGACAAACAAACATGAAAAAGTATACAAAATATTTATCCGGACTATTTACATGGACTTTCTGAATTCTCACTGCTATGTGAGGTAGTCCTAATTTTGCACACCATTGTGCTCTTCAGAAATGAATGTTACCTCTGCTGACAGTTGGTCTCCATTCTTCAGCCACCTATACGATGGTTTTGGCTTGCCACTTGCTCTGCAATCCCAGTATAAGGTATCCTCTACAGCAATTTCAGTATCTTTTATCATCTGGATCCAGTGTGGTTTTGCTGCAGATAAATACATATCAACAAGGAAGACCCTAAAAAGTTGTTGTACCACCAGAGTCTCGCTGGTTCTGCTTCAAGTCACTAATGAAAGAAATTACTCACTGCTCCTTCTAAACATTTTTATTGCGAGTAGTAAAACAAAAGAAAATTGAGATGATATATCACTAAAGCTGAACTAGTCAAACCAATATTAAAATCACTAATTCAGGAGCACAATCAACACAAATTTAAAAGTGAGGTAAATGTAAGACAAAGACGTTAGCAGGATTATTGGAATTAAATAATTGATGTAGCCAAATCATCAAATTAATGCTGAAGAGAATCTCAGGATTTCTATTTCTGGATAATCTAAGCATATTACAATGAGGCTACGGGCTATGCTTTTGTTCCTGCAACCAACAGCAAAAGCCACATAATGTACATGAGAGGCAGCCATGCAGGTAAACATTTACAACAATATTTTCTTTTAGCAATACTTTGGCTACCACACTGAAAGCATCAACTTCTAAAACACAATAGATACTTGAAATTTAATCCTTCATTTCTTTAAACACAGACACTAACACTCTCAAATCAAAACAAAAAGAAAGAAAGGTGACACCGGTGATAGAAGAAAATATCACTATTTTATAGATGAGTGATGGAAACACCTAAGGTTAGATTAATTCCTGTTGAACTTCCTACTACAATAGCGTTATAGCAGCAATTAATTCAGACTAGGGAAATTAATGACTCTCCTATGGTCACAAGGGAAGTCTGCAGCACAGCTGAGAGCTGAACCTATTCCATTGCCAAAGGCACAGGACCAGCAGATCATCATTTGGACGAGGACTGGCATTCATTTCACTAAAGAAAGATTTGTTCATATAAATTTTCTCTCCTTCTTATGTTCAGAACAGCAATAAGACCTCAGCACGGTCACATACTGTACCATACTTCTTGATACAAAGGATTAACACTATTTATGAATAAATATTCAGGATTATCTTCTCACAGAAAACTGCACTGCATTGTATTAATTTAGATACTAACTTAGGAGGCTTTGGAATTCAACCCGTATTTGCTGACAGTGAAACCTCCTGTTACTCCTTTTGTTTTGCAGTTATCTTATGCCACACAAGCATTAATGCCTTTCACTGATTTGAGGTTCATGTATTTTTTATTCTGCCTTTATCAAGGTCAGCTGTAGAAGACAGGATAACCTGATCTTCGTGTCAGACAAACATACTATGCCTATTTTACTGATATTAACGTCGGTTAAATATTGAAAGCTAACACTGCTCCACTGGAGTCTAAAAAAGGAAAAAAAGAGCCATTACTTTATCTCACATTGCCACTTGGAGTAGTTGTCCCATATGTGTCAAGGGGATGAAAGCTCAAGCCTCCATGTCAGCACGCTTCCTGCACTTTGCATACCTAAATATTTATGCAACAAGCAACAGTACCTGAATTATTGAAGGATCCATACATGTGCAATATTTCACATCTGCTGAGTATCTCCACTTGAAAGTAGGTTAACTGTAGTCTATTTTCAAGTTCACGATCTTGGATTCAGTTTCATTAGAGAAAAGAACACTGACTTCACTGTAAATTTGCATTTTAGGACTTTTTGTTTTAGATAGTCTCCATAGGAGGGTACTCCTAGTTCTCCAGGGTGTATACGATAGAAGCATGGCAGCAAGAGCACCACTCAGAAAAGAAATGAACACAGCTTCAAAAGCCACAGTGTGGAATTCATGGTGCTTGATCATTTGCAAGAGCGTTGATACAGACTTCAGTGATTTCCTTGAGGGAAGTTCTTTGTCTCTTCCAATTACTGACCAAGGAATCCAGCAGCAAAACAAATACTCCTTTCAATCTTCCACATCTAAAAGTCTCTAAAAGTGACTGTAGAAAATATCAGAAATTCTTTGAGAAAAATAATTCAACTAACCAGTTCAAAATTGAACAGACAGCATAAACAGGGCAATTACAACTGGAAGTATTCCAATGCAATGCTCTGAGTCTTCGCAAAGACGTCCACACTGCAGCAGCTGAGAAAACAGCAGACAAAAGGTCACATATTAGGAGATCTCCAGTTCCTCTCAGACACTGCTCTCCAAGCCCAGCACCACCCTTCTCATCCACCTTGCCCAACTGTACCAGAATGATTCCGAACAAAGACTCCTCTTGAGGTCTTGTCACCATCAGGCAAATGCTACCTGCTTAGAACATCTGGCTTCATTGTGAAGACACTAACACCTTATCTGTGCTCCTGAAGGAAGACTGTGACGACTTGGTATGAAGCCGTGTCCTCACTGAGCTGCTGCACTGGTTTGGTGCGTAGCCATGATCTTCCTGAGGAGACACCACTCCTTCATCCTTAAGCACAGAACAGACAAATGGGCAACATACCTTCACTGAGATGGAAAAGACAGGTTGTCCTGTAAGCTGTGAGGTTGGAAGTTGCTTTTAATGGAGTGTGTAGCACAGTGTTTAAGTTCATGATAACAGTCTGTGCTGTGAGTATTTGCAGTTCTCCGGAACTCACAGTGCTATCTTCATGAAAGACGTGAAAAAGGTTCCCTTAAGACAAAATACTTGTAGGTAACTGAATTTCTAAACAACGCCAGCCATCAGCATCGTGGTCAGTTAGCTGTAAAAGCACCAGCCTGTATTTTGCTTCAGTTGTTATTGCCTCGTATATTCCTTTTAATAACTCACAGTCCCACAGGCATGAAGTCATACAAGTGTGTAATTTGATGAAATTTAGCCTTGGTGACAAGGAGAAGACTCAGTCATCTTTTCCTGGGGTGAATATGACCACCTTGTTCTTCAAGCTCATAGGCCAGGCAGGCCATCCTGGTGGAAAAAGCTCTTACTTCATTAGACCCTGGGGAATCCCTTTAGGCCGTAAGGCAAGAAAGACAATTCTTTTTAAATGTTTAAGACATCTCTTTATGATGACTGTTCTGGGGTTTGGTGAGAGTGAAGACCAACTGCAATGAGTGAATGGTCTGAAGCTCTTGGAAGCAATGGCTTGGGGCTAATGCATTTCAGAAGCCATGTTGAGATGTAATTTGTAAGCAGTTTGGGGTACCTTGCAGTGTCCTCAGCATCCATGATGCATGTCAGTAGGAATATTTAAATCCGTCTTCCTTCAGAGTAAGAGGCTCCAATAAAAAGCTCCTTTTCAATCCTCTAAACCGCAGGAAGAGCATAAGGGCATTCAGGAAAGGCAAAGCTTCAGGACCATGATTTCTATCTAGACACTGTGCTCTCCCAGGGAGTGCAGAGGCTGCTGTACCTCTGCCTGGAGGCAGAAGACTACAGGATGGTCCCTAATTAAGGCTCACATATCAGATGCCTGTATGGGCCTCTACTTTGAAAGTTACAAACTGAAAGCCAATCTAGAAATCTCTTTCGCAAACACCTTAGGGTAGCTCAGCAGTCAGGCAATAAATCAGAGTCAAAAGGCACTTTCCATACCTCAAGAAAAAGCGGCTATGAGGCATACTGGGAATTCACAACGTTTTGCAAAAACAGAAAATGTAACCTCTTTTTTTTTTTTTTTTTTCCAAGGTAGTATCTCTGAAAGTCACACTATGACACTCATACTGACGCCTGCAGCAGAGATCAGCCTACTTTCATCTCAAAGATTCAAGCGAGTTTAAGCACAGATAACTTTTTCTTTTTTTTTTTTGCCCAAAGAAGCATGTCATAACTGCCATTCACAGATACCTGAAAACACTATTTATTTATTTATGTACTTGTACGTCCATTCAAAATACACATGCTCTGAAGCATTCACTGCATTGCTGGGGAACGTTTAGCATGTCGAAAAAGTTGTACGAAGGTCATTAAATTATTAGGCAGCATTGACAATTAAACTTCAAGCTGATCAAAATCAGCACTTCCTCAGTGTTGTTCAGCTATTTACAGTTCTACAGCCAACGACTTGAGAACCTCCCCATAAACAAGACAGACTTGGGACAAAGGCTCTGAACAATGATGCTCTTCCACACTGAGCAGTAATGTGTCCTCAGTGTAATTTCGGAGGTACGTTCTTACCAAAACTTCAGTATTTTTTTTTTTTGTTACATGTATTTTGTATTTTATATGCAGGCTATTTATTATTGGAGGTCTGTATTTACATAAAATGGAAACCCAGCCAAGTGAACAGCAATGGTTGCTGTTATAAGCAATTAGAAGCGACCTTGCTGGCCAACTTTGACCATCAGCACCCTGATCAGCACAATTCACCTCTGCCATTCAGTCCAATACTGCAGAACAAAAGCAGAACAGCAGATTTTTTTCTCCCTGTTAAACATTTTACCTCTGTACCGTCAAGCATGAGTTCCGTTAAATCAACACGTGCTAATTAAGAGTATTTTTCTTCAATTACCCTTTAAATTAATTACTTTACATATCTCCACCATGTTACATGTTGTTTAATTGCATCTTAAAATGCAAAAATGTAACAGTCTAATTTATTCTCTTTTTTCCATGCTATGAAAAGTCATGGATTCTTTCTTCTTCTATTATCTCTTTATGAAAAAGGGTAATGACAAATGAATGTACTACTGAAGTGAAAGCAAATTATTTATATATTCAGGTTTTATATTAATTCATAGTTAGATAATCTCATCCTATATTTAGCACATTTTGAATTCCACTGAGGAGAAAAATGTCATTAAACACATGTTGGAACTGCACAGGGGACAATGAACTGAACACTTGATGTTGGGCTTTCTTGATAAAATCCTTCATGAGGAAAAAGGAAGATTAATAGTCTGTTAGTAATGTTATGAAAGAGCCCAGAAAATGTTTTAGAATATCTATTTGAATAATCAGCTCAGCTATGTCTTTAGAGTTGCATTTAAAGCCCACAATGAAACTAGAAAACAAAAGAGCCTTTTTTTTTTTCTTTTAGTAGTTACAGAAGTGCACAGAATTTCCAAACTCAAGCATAAAATCCATTTTGAGGTAACTACTATTGGGCACGACTGAAGTTGAGCCTACCTTCAAGTGCTTTATGACTTCAATATCATAACTCATTATGGGAAGATGAAGGACAGCAGAGTAAACACAACTGATGGTTAAATCAAACAGCCGGCACTGAACCCCCCAACTTTCAGAATTCAAGACTTACAGTTTAGAATCACAGAATCATAGAATTGCTCAGGTTGGAAAAGACGTTAAAGATCATCAAGACCAACCATGACCGGACCATACTACCCTAACTCTAACAACACTCTGCTAAGTCATGGCCCTGAAATGTTTCAGTTGTCCCCTAACAAAGCAAAAGAATATTTCACGCTTTCATTTAGGATAGGCTGATGTCACAGTTACAAATAATTTTTAAAATCTAGGAAGACAAGAAAATCCTATATTTTTAGTCAAATTGCACAATTTTGCTTATATTTTTTTCATCTGTGAAAAAAACTTTGCATTTTGTTTCACTAAGAACACAGAATAATGTTAATCCCAACTCCTCTTAAAGCTTCTTTGGGAATCCAGATACCACATTATCTTCAGTTATAGAACACTATTAAACTGCAACCAGAACAATTCTCCTAATTCTCAGAAAGTTTTACAATTATCCTGCCCTGACTACAGAATTGTTGGTATTCTATCTGTAAAAAAGAAAGCAAGTAACAAAATAAGAATACTTAATTCTGCAGAATGGGTTTCATTAAGCAAAACAAGCGAAATAAAACAGTTGGAGTACCATTAATGCCATTGCAAGTCTCATTATTTTCTTCAGTCTAAAGAACTATATTAGGGATGGATCTAGGTCAGGCATACATTAATAGTGGAATATTAACTCTATTCAAGGGTTCAGACTCCTTTCTGGATTTGTAATGAAAACATTCACACTGAACATCTGCAAGTCACAATTTACTTCTCTCAGAACTGCAACTCACTTGCTTTTATTGATTAGCAATAGCAATTATTTGAGATTGGTGCCCTTTAATGACAGAAAAAGAACTTTGGGAGTAGTGCAGATGCTTCAAAAGCACCCACCTTCATAAATACATTGTAAGAACGGAGGAACAAACCAATTCTATCTGGTGTGTGCTTTACAGCTGCTCTGATCCAGAACTGCTGTAGGAGTAGTGAACCAAACTGACGTACAAACCACTGCCCACTTTAAACTTTTGAAACAGCTTTATAAAAGCCATGTAATGAAAAGTATATTGCCTAGTTTAGAACTGCAGATGACACTAACAGAGAAAGCATCTTAGCTCTTTCGTCCTATGTTATCTGATACCTAAAAGATCCAACTAGAACTAGCATATGCAAAATTTAGTGTAACTACTTATTTCGAAATTGGAGAGGGAATATCTTTTTTCCTTCCACACTGTAACTTGCTTCTTAAATTAAAATCATCACTGACTGAAATCTGCCTTACTGCACTGTTCCAGTAAACAGTAGCTTCCCACACAAAGAACCAAGTGGCACAGTAGGTATGCGCCATGCTTTTCCACATGACAAAGAAATAAGATCTTTGCTCAGATATTCGTACATGATAAAAACATTCCAAATCAAAGACTGAATCAGTTTTTAAATTGCCATTTACCTAACGAAAATTAAATTTGCAAGGATCTGGCTTTAACAAAAATTGTCAATTACCACTTTGTTGCAAATCGCTCTAGCTTTAAACCTCCAACATCATGCTTTGCTGATATTCATTTCTCTCTGTAGTCTTAAATGCACAAGAGACTGTCAGTTTTCCAGCTATTAAATTTCCTATTATTTCATTTCTTATTCTAGAATATATTATCCTATTTGTTTACTCTTTTAAAAAGTAAACTTGCTGGGTTTTTTTTTTGAAAGCAAAGAACTGGCAATATCCATCAACAGCAGTTTTATCTTCCTTTAGGGAATGGTTATTTCCTGAAAAAACGAGGCCTATACAATCCCCTGAATAAACCTAATCCACTAAAATTTACTTTTTCACACATGGACCAATCAAAGGTGCTAAATATACACATATATCATTCCAACATTTTACTAAACAAGCACAGTCTGCATTACTCTGAGTAATTCTTTTGAATGTGGACATTTATCAAAAGTGTTATGCAAAACAGTGGTGAAGAAGCTATCTTTGTTCTCTGCAAGAGGCCAAGAACTTTTTGATGAGCAAATTTGCAACGGTATTGTAGAAGCTGTAAACCCCAAACTAATTGATAGTGGTTTATATTTCATGTGTAAAGGATAGGATAGAGGGAGAAAGAAAAAGTTTCCTACCATAGTAAGTTAGACGTCCTCTTGCAATGTTTTTTCCTCTTGAATTTTCAGTAATACATTCATACAATCCTGCATCCTCTTGCTGGAAATTAGGTATTTCAATCATGCCATTGGATTTCCTTAGCTTTATTTTGCTCGGAAATGGCATACCGTCAGTTCTTCTCCAGTTAATCTGAGGCACAGGGCTAAACAGAAAGTAATGGGATTTCAGTAAACAACTTTGCTGCAAGTACTTGATTGTAAAAATTAAGTACTTAAACTAATATGCAATAAAGCCCCAAAGTGACTAAAGCTTGCATTAAAAGTAGTATTCATACTGTACATGACAGATGGTCAGACAGCATGGTTACTGATTCGCATATGCTGTTCTGTTCCTCATGCTATTATTTATGGCATCAGATTTTTCACGAGTATCTGAACGTCCAATGACTGTAAAATTTCCAGTAAATCACCACTGGCCTCCCCTGAAGACAGGAGAGATTTACCAGTGTCCTCAAGGGAAGGGGAATCAAGGCAAGCCCCAGGTTTCATCCTGGAAGAGCCATTCATTCGCTGATATGTAAACTTCCCCTCACCTAGCTGGGGAATAGAAGCAATAGCATATGATTAAGTTACTATTCTGGAGTTCAAAATTATGAACACCTGACAGAGCTGCCTGCAAATAAACCACAGAGTGGTTACTAAATACATTTACAGAAACAAATGCATTCTCAAATCACTTATGAAGGAGAAAAGATATCAATTTTGTGTGAAATGTCATTGAGAAGAGAAATGCATTTTAATCTTGATTTCAGCTATAAAAGGACAACATTAGGAAAGCATCAAGTACATTTAACAGTAAAATTCAGTCTAAATTGTCACTGACTTCAACAAGAGTTCCTTTACACCGAGAAAGCAGAGCTACCTCAAAGGACATCTGCAAAACTCACTGATCTTGTTCAGAAGAATCTGGAGTGAAAAGTACATTCCTGCATTGCAAACATGCACATTTTAATTCTAAACAACAACAGAAGTGTCTTCAAGGCTTTTTCACATCTTATTCCAAGCCAGTAGATGTGATGGTCAAAACTTAATCTTTGGAGAAGACTATCAAAGAGATAGTGCCAGATGCCCACACCTGTTGTGCAAATTCCAACACGCTTCAGCTTTGCAGTATGGGTGAAGATGAGAACTTACTTTCCTAGTGCAAAGCATTCCAGTTTCACAGTTGAGCCTTTCGCTGCAGGAAGCGTCTCAGGAAACTGAACTTCTATTTTGGGTTCATATTCTCCCATCACACCTATGCAAGACAAGTGAGAAAAGACATTTTTCATTTTTGAAGCCGTCACTCTCTAAAACACTGAATAACATCACATTCAAAACTTATTTCTCTTGCACTCCATTTAGAAACTCACGTGCAGTGACCTTACAATGAAATCACTGTCAGATGTAGCAGAGGAGTGCACAACAAAAAATAGTTTATCTTCTTACAAGCAACCAATACTGTGG
>PPHD01005319.1:0-26615 GCA_002909625.1 Bambusicola thoracicus | reverse complement strand
GTCCCTCGCTGCACCTCAGCTGATTATTGCTCTCCAGGGGCTCTCGGACTTGTTGTTTGGCAATACCACCCCATGGGAGGTAGGCCCATGGGAGGTTTTTGCTATGCAAGTAAAGATCTGTGCAGTGTATGGAAAGGGATTTATACAGCAATGCACCTTTACATTTCCATATATATCTTTTGCTTACAATATACAATGAGTAATCACCACAGTCTCCTTTCTCCTCTTCAGGCCTTTTTTAAATGTTTTACATCTTGGTTGTTGTAGAAAGGGACCTACATGGTTTTGATTTCAGTGGTGCTGAAGAAATGGGGGAATTTGCCATGGATGTATACTGTGAGAATAAGATTTTGAAAAGTGAATTGAGGACAGCCTACTTTGAATTACAAAATCAAAACTTAACTGCTTCATTAGTCAGGCACCTCAGGAGAATGACAAACACGCTCATTTAGATAATTTTCCACTCCTGTGATACATTTGGACTCTATACAGTAATTACAGATGAAAAAATAAAACCTCAAACAAAAACCATATGGAAGAGGAGATTGCAGGATATACCAATAAATCTGTATTTATTGGTACTTCCCTCTAATGTATAGGCCAACACCTCAAAAAGTCAAACATGAATTTGAAAGGATTCTTAGTAGTAGTTTATCTACAGCAATAAGTTTTACCATAACATTTTTGTTTGTTTAGAGGCTTTCTAATTCAAAACTCTATGCAAACACAAAATGCTCAGTCATATTGCTGGGGTAGCTGAAGGACAGAACACTGCAGTAGGAGTAATAACTCTGCATTACTTTGCTATAACTTTTAAGAAGACTTGCATATTATTTCCATTTATGAATTTTGGTGCTTGAAGTGAGATTATTACTTGCACACCATACTTTTAATTTTTGCTCTTCACTTTAATTTAATTTTAAGAAGCCCAAGGTTGTAATTTCTCCAGCATGCTCCAGCTTGTCTTACAAGTCCTCACGAAACCCAGACTTTATCCAATCCTGGAACAATGAACAAGTATAAATGATTATTTAAAATGAAATAGCAAAAGAAATCAAATACAGTCACAAAAATGTCAGAACAGTTTAAAGATTAGATTTCATTCTTCAGGGGAAAAAGAAACGTCCTTAAGGATTAGCTAATTAAAGTTTCTGTTTGTCTGCCGTCAGCATTAGTTGGCATGTTTTTTAACAAATGGCTTAAATGCACATCATGGCCCACCGACAGGCTGTAATTGCCATGGGCAGCCTGTTCTGCAACCCTCCACTCCAGCTCCCTGCCTGTGGCCCAAGCGCTGCACCCTTTTCTGAGCTGTGTTTATAGGAAAGCCTGGGTCAAGCTCTGACACCTTCCTGATATTCACCTATTGGCTGAGCTCCTCTCAGACCTGACTTATTACCTAGGATTTGTCAGAAGACTGCTTGACCTAGACACTATCACCAGCCCTGCTCTTTGTGCCCTGCTTGGGTATGGCAGTGTGCCCTGGCCAGGGGAGCACTGTTCTGACAGTGTTGCTGCCTCCTCCAGCTTGCATCTCTCCTTCCTTTGTGGGGCAGCCTCACTTTTGCTGCTTCCTGATGATCACATTGTTAAGATACACACTGCGCTGCTCAGTTACTGATTTAATGCTCCTCTATAGTTTAGTTGGTTTTCAGTCCTTGAATGCACTTAAAATGTCACGGTTTAAGTAATCCATAGTTACTGAATAATGTTGCCTGCAGCAAAATACGTCCTGATCCTTTCAGAGACCAATTATCTTACAATTCGCTGATTAAGTGGTCTGAATGTGTGATAATTAGTATTATTTGAAGATAAAAGGTCAATATTATTTTTATTTTCCTTTTAATGTGGATTTCCTTTGGCAGTGAGTTTAGGGGGAGGGAGGAAATTAAATGCTTTCCTGTTTGAAGAAGATTAAAGAGTTACAAATGGGTTATTTCTAAAACTTTGGTTTTAGACATTTCGCTATCCCATAGCAACTCACCAGTGACACATGTTTATAAATCATATTTGCATTTTCTTAACTGAAGTGATTAAAATCCAACAACACAAACGAAAAAAAAACCAGCTACATAAAATGGGTACATCATAAATAATGTAAACAAGCATTAACCATTACAAGGTGAGAGTATACTTAATGTGATTAACATCATAATTTGAATTATAACAAATGCCTGTTGCTATTCCAGTTTAAAAATTGCCACAATTTACAGTCCAGATTAATAGAATGACTTATTAGCACAATTTAAGGTGTTACACAAAACACCAGCCTCCCAGGAATGACTTATATTCTTGAATATTATGATCACTCAAAGGTTCTCTGAGTCCTAAGGTTGATGGTTTTCTGCTCAGATGGTGTAGGGAGGTCTAAAATCTTCTGCACAGCATTTTGTGGTGGATGGCACAGACCATTCAACCTACACAGAATAATTACATTTCATCTCTGTAAAAACTACAGCTAAAATAAATTAAGGCAAAAGTTATCTGCTTGCTATACAACTGTTTTCAAAGCTAACAAAGCTAAAATCTGCTCAGAATTCCTCAAGACTCTGAATTTTGCTGTCTCTACAAAGCTGCAGGCCTTTTCCAGTAAAGGCAAAAAACCTTTTCTGAAATGATAGAAGTTACAATGTTGTTGACAGATCCTTATCTAAGATTACTGGAAAAGATGCATCTTTTTCTCTTCATGTCGAAAAGATAATGATATTATCTTATTGTACAATGAGATTAGTAGTGTCAAAATCTGGGGCTCTGCTATGACTGATGCTGTGCAAAGACGGACAGTTCCAGATTACTTGCATCTTTAACAGAAAGAGAAAAGCAAAAACATGGATAGGTGAAATAAGATTTCATTATTTAATGGTATAGCTGGGAAGGAGTTGATTTTTAATTCTTATTTCCATTTTCTAGACATTATGCTGCATTCTTTTACCAAAGCAAATCCACTGTAAAGCCATTATCCTATTATTTCTTAATCATCATATTAACCAGCAACCAAGAAGATCATTGTCAGATACAACAAATTCTAGATATAGCACTATTTCTATGCACTATAAGTGGATATTAGTGTGGTGTACTTTTGCTATAAGATTTCACAATGCTAATTAGCAGTAGTGAATGTTAAAAATCTCACTTAAGGATTTGTGCAAGACTGAGAACTCGTCTTTATTTTTTTTTTCTCAGAGATATTTATGAATCTGTAAGAGCAGTTTGTGAACAAAATCCATCTAGAAGGGCTATTTCATCTATCCTGAAAAGGTTTATTGCAGTATCCTGTTAAATGAGCTACTGTGTTAGAAATGCTGCTTGATTCTTTATTTTCCAAAAGGATACTAATGGTGAGCAAACAATGTAGGTGCAAAGTGAGCATATATTAAAAACTATCAGGAAGTACAAGAACTATGAAGGACTAGGAGTTGCTGGCTTTCAAGGTTTTTTTGTTGTTTTCTTTTAATAAAAATAATTTGGTAGACAATGAAACTGATCTCTAAATTGTCATTCCAAAGGTCTTAGAAAGGAAAATATGGTGGACATAAACTGCATATTTTAAACTTGTTGACTGTTTGAAGGTAATGAACTCAGTGAGTTACTTCGGGTCTATTTTGGTTTTCTGGAATGCATGAAGAAAAACACCACACTAACGGTTTCTTCCAGGTCAGTACAACAGAAATAATCTATCTTTCAGACAGTGATATGCTTTATAGAGGGAGAGAGAGAAAAAAACAAATTTGAAGTGTTTTCAGATGTTCTCTAGCGAACTTATTTTTTCATGTGTACTTTGGTAGAAAATGACATGCAATTCCCCTGACATTTACTCATAATTTCAGATTTATTTTTCTTTCTGTAGACTTTCTGGACCATGAATAACTTTGATTTCAGAATACATGAATGACAGAAGGCACTTCAACTTCTTGCAGGGGTGGATGCAGTTCCTATTGTTATAGTTAAGTACTTGGGGGTTGTGAGGGGAAAAGCATTTTCTACCTAAATCATGGGCCATTAACTTTGACTTAATATTTCTTTGAGTCCTATATTCTGTGTTTGACTGAACCATATATTCCTGGAAGACTTATTCTGAAGAAAACGTGACATGTAGAATACCTACTATTTTATTATTTTTCTTGACAGATCTCTTCCTTTATAAATCATTTTTTTTTCTTACTTCCTCTTCTAACCCCCAGTACAGTTCCTATTTGGCTCTATTTGACCTGAGTGTCCAGCTCTATTTTTCTCTGTGACTTTCTCTATTTTTAGTCTCTGAAAATATGTTATTGAAAGGGATTTGGTTTCTTGATCAAGGCACACTTCAGTCTTCTTTTAGATAAGCTGAATCAATCATGCTTTCTAATTCTCTCAAGTTAATGCATGTTTTTTAATGCTTTATGTGGTTCCTCTACAGATTCCTCATTCTTTTTCCACTTCTTTTTCCCTATGTTGTAGAGAATGTACAGAGTATTTCAACCCTGTTAGCTGATACTGCACTTTTAGATGAAAATGACCCATCAAATACTATCCACTCTTATTCACCACCCTGTATAGACTTGATTAAGTCCATATGGATTAAGTTAAGTTTTCCTGTCAAGTCATTCAAAATCAGTCTAGGAGGTTAATATTTACTTTCATACAAGGGTCCTTATACCTCTTTCCAAGTTACAATTTTCCATCTTTTTATGTTAGCCTTCATCATTGCTCATATTCGTAGGAGGTTATTTTCAATGTCTCAATACATGACTACACTGCATGTTTGTGTTTTGTCTCTGTTGTGTGTAATATAATATGTTACATGTCTTCAATTGTAATGAACTACTACTTTGGTCTTAGAACAAAGCGTTTTTACAGTACGTGTATCATAAGAGTTGAAAACAACCCTAAAAAAATAAGCCAAGTGCCAGATTGCCTGAATGTAGTTCTTGGTCCTGATTTCCTCATATGAATTATTTTGTTCAAGTCATCATTTCTAATTCTTCACCTGACTTTCTCAGACTAGAACTGCAGTGCTGGTTGAGATGCTATCACTGTGTTTCACAGAAGGAGGGTTTTGTTCATCCACTAAAAAGAAAACAAAAATGAAAACAAAAACAAATTAATTAAACCACATGCAATGGAGAACAACTTCTGATACCTTTGATGAAAGTTTATCTGAAATCAGTGATGTTCCAGCTGCATTAACAATTGCTTATCTTAGCACATGTGAAGCGCTCTCACACAAGCAAATGGTTTTTAACAAAAAACACAGTTTACAATACCTACTAATACAACTGTGAAATTCTGTCCAAAGCATTTTAAAGTCAATGTGCATACACTAACAGAGTCATACTACTTGAGTCAGGGTTCCTGTACACAGGTCGCCTGGCTCCAGTTTTAGAAAGGGAATGCACTGCTGTGCGTGAGACTGCCTTCATCCCTTGAAGCACATGAGATTCTGAGTTCAAACAACTTACAGACAGAGACATCAGAAGATGAAATAAGGTGAGGATTACTTTAATATGCACTTTCAAATCATAGTATCACGGAATGATGAAGGCTGGAAAGAACCTCTGGAATTCATCCATTCCAAATCCTGCTCTGCACAGGGCCAGAATAGATCAGGTTGTTCGGAGCTTTGCCCACTCAGATTCAGAATAATTACAAGATAGGAAATTGCACAACACCTCTGGCAGTGTCTGAAGACTTTTTCAGACTTTTCAATATGTGAAATGCTGCAGGGGTTGTCATCATCAGGCACATTTTCTGCATGATATGTAAACACACAAATAAAAATGAGCCTATGTGATATTAATTTAGGTGCCAATTGACACTGGTCCAAGCAGAGATCTCCAGAGCCAAGTAGCATTGTTTTGTTTTGTTTTCTAAGAGCATCACAGAGATTTATAATTACATAAAACGAAGTTAGAAGAGACTGCAACTAGTCACGTAGTCCAATTTTCTGTTGCAAGCCATTATCAATTGTAGTTACAATATTTCTAAAAGACATTTCCCTAACCTGATCTCCACAGTCTCCACACTGCAGTATTTTATACTAAAATAGGTTAACTAGAA
Source organism: Bambusicola thoracicus (assembly GCA_002909625.1). Lineage (NCBI taxonomy): Eukaryota > Metazoa > Chordata > Aves > Galliformes > Phasianidae > Bambusicola > Bambusicola thoracicus. The sequence goes on along the minus strand of PPHD01005319.1, from coordinate 20,576 downwards.
TCTAACTGTGTATATGTCTTATCTAAACTCTCAGTAAATTTCTCATTCTCTGTTACTCACTACGTACTCAGGAGAATAGGTTACTCTATTCCACTTCACATGGATCTCTCATATTATCAGTTAAGTAATGCAAGATCTGAACACCAGTGTCCTGCTAACACTGAGCTGAAGCCAGGAAATGTGGGGTGCAGTGCAGGCCTTCCCACCTGTAGAAACTGATTGTACAGGTACCTTTCTCTTTTACAAATTACCATGGAGAAGATATGGAGACTGGAAGTCATATTGACAACTGGAATAAGCCATTCCTAACCCCGTCCCAGACCCAAACGCAATAGGCCATGTCTTTCTTTTGAAGGAGATGACTGAGAAAACAATTCCTATCCCAAACCATCACCCAGCTTGACAGCGGAGTCCGCCAGACAATGATCCCACTTCCTGCCCAGCTCACCCTCCAACGCCATCTTGACAGGCCCCTCCCACCTCTTGAGCTCTCAGAGATTGGAATAATATCAACGGTAAGTTACTATGTTGACCGCAAAATGTCTGTGAAATATTTGACTTCATCTGTGCTGGAAATATCCAAATAATTTTGTCAGGACAGTATCTCTGATAAAGCAGATTTTATTCGCGATTGCAATGGCAGGCATCCCAACAAGCAGGAGAGTGCACTTATAGGCATGGATATGACAGCTTTTGGACCTTGTTTCTCCCCCCTCCACCCCCCCCTTGCCTCCCCTGTTTCCCCACTGGCTGGGTACTCCAGGTTCACAATCTTATCAAAAGGTTTACATTTGTTAATTACTTGTTAATTCGTGTGTTATCTGGTGTCAGTCAGTAGCAGTCCCATTGTCACCAAGATGTCTCGGTACCCTTCTCATTCGTATTGATATGGTGATTTTCTTCAGTCTTTGTTAGACAAAGACTACGGAGGGGGGGGTGCCAGGTCTTCCTCAATAACTTCTTCAGGCACTCCCTAAGGCATGTCACGAGTTGTCCTTCTAATTTGTGCAGGATATTCTTGCAATGTGTGTGACATATATTTTTTCATGCTGGCTATACCGTTGTTACTAGCTTATATATGTATGCTGTTAATTGTTTAACTTCTCCTCCTTTAATTCTCTGTTACTCAGGTCCTGTCTATCCAGCACCAAAAGCTAGTAGTTTTTCAACATCAAGGGGTTTCTGATTTGTATTACGTCTAACTTGCCTTTAACTGAAGGCCCAGAAGTTTTTCACGTGGCTGGACAGACAGGAGCTTCAGTCTTTGTGTTTATAACTTACTCCATTTACCTAATCTCTATGGATCTATCTATCTATCTATCTATCTATCTATCTATCTATCTATCTATATATTATTTTATTCATATACTCAGTATACATTGTTGGGGAAGGTTTATCTAGAGGGTGAGCAATGAAAACTACCAGAGAACCCCGATAAAGTAGAAAGACACCTGAAAAGAGCTATTAATTGTAATAAAGGACCGAAATGGTAACAGAAGCCATGACTTATAAATGTAAGTCCAAAGTGGTTGAGTCGCTTGAGTCCTTTTGGAGTGACAGCTTCTGGCTTTTGGATCTCAGCAGGAACTCCTTTTGTTCCCATCTCCCTGGCCTTGCCAGCAGATAAGAGGGAGTATGGAGAGGCCAACTTGTATCTTGTCTTCACAGGATACAATGGTATCATCCCCCAGTCTCCCACAGCAAACAGGAGTTATTTGGTCACAGGACAGAACTTCCACCAGTAAAAAATCCAGTAAACAGTCCAGTAAACAGTGAGCACTCCCTTCCTAAGGCAAACAGCTCCAAAGAAATGCTTCCAAACATAAATTGTCTTGCCAGTGATGTTGATTGCCACATGGCAACACCCACCTCTCATCTCCTAGAGTCTTATCACAAGAATACCTCAGGAAGCAAGCTTTGAGCCAGAAAACAAAGGATTCATACACTACCTGACCTATAAATGAATGTTCATATTTTATATCTTCTCTCTGTATTGAGAATCTTATCAGTCAAAATAGTTACTGCTATTTTCAGTTAATTAATAACTTAATATTGATTTTTTAAAAATTATTATAATTTAATTGACTGTAACTGGTCAATTAAGGTCCCCTGCAGGGCATTCATTAAACACAGAACTAATTCTTGAATAAATTTGCAAGAAAAAAAAAAATGAGGAAAAAACATGTAGTGCAAAAGAAGAAAAAATTGAAATCAGACAACATTTTAAGGTGGAAATATAATGTTTTTCATTTGGGCAGATAAGATATGGTCCTTTTCATTTTACCACGAAAAATGTTTTGAGTTTAACTAAAATTTTCTTTCAGCTAGGTCAACAATTGTTGATAATATTCATATTTTGTCTGTTTGAGGACATTCTTTCAAACTATGACAGATGTCATGATTGCTTGAAGGGGATATTATGAATAAAGATTAGGAATGTGGAGGCAGAAAGGTGAGGAATCCAGGGAGTAAGGCAGGTGATTAACAGAACAAAACGGGCACAGCAAACATTTCTTGATGGAATACTTTTTGTAATTTCACGGCACTCCAGCAAAACTGAACTTCAGAGAAGTATGATCATTTTGGTAAATTCACCTCTTCCAGTTCAATAGTTTCAAAGTAGACCATTTAATTTCTGTTAAGCTTATTATTTAAAAAGTTAATGTTGAATTTTGGCATGTTGAATAAACAGAATTGCCTTTTTCTCTTTTACTTTTCTAACTATTACTTCTTCAGAATCTCCTCTTAAAGCAAACCATGAATATGAATATGAAAAACAGGCAAGTAATTTTTTTGTAGTCAAAATACAATGTTCTCATCTCAGCTTGCCTTGATCTAGAATAATGTTATTTTTATTTTAACTCTGGGATTTTCCTATCTGTCAATGCATTTAATACTGAAGTTTCTCTTTTAAAAAACAGTAAAAAATATCAGGATTTCATTCCTTTACAGGAAGAGTGTTGAATAGAATTTCTCCCTAGTAGTGAAATTGAGATAATTCCTCCAGTATTCTGTCACCATCCATACAGTCTGGAGACAGAGGCTTTATATGACCTTCTAATTATGTATTTGAAAAATGTGAAAAGATCAGTGATGATGCCAAATACATTTTGACCATTACTAAGATGGTTCTCACTTGCATAAGACTGCTGTACTGGCACATCTACATTAACCCATGTGTTTAACTCACAAATGTGGTAATTTATGGACTTGTTAAAATTTTTTTGAGGTTTTAATTTAAATTCTAATAGCTGCTGCAAATTTCAATGTCATCTTGTTTCTTTTGGTTTAGAATGAGTGTTATGCATACAGATTTTACCTAATGCAATAATTATCAAAACAACAGCATTATAGCCAAACCTAGTCTGAGGAGTGACACATCTCTAGCTCTGCGTTTACTTAATGAAGAAAACAGTCTCATCACAAAGTCCTTATGTTTGTTCTGTTCCAAATACCAAAGATGGAGTAACATCACACTTTTGTTCTTCTTTACATGTCAGTAACCCAATGTGTAAATATGTATGAATAGGTAGTTAGTTGGTCTATCAATATTCATTGGTTGGCTAAACTCTGTCCATTGAGGGGGTTGGAATTGGCTGCTCTTTAAGGTCCCTTCAAACCCAAGCCGTTCCATGATTATATGATTCTATACATGAATCAGAATAAATATATGATATCATGATGAGATGTGCTTGGCTGGTTGCCACACCACTTTCTGACTTCCTCTCCTGAAGAGGGATGAAAAACCCATCAGTTGAGAGAAAGACAGAGGTAACAATTACTGTCGTGGGTGAAACAGACTTACTTGAAGAAAATTAATTTAGTTGTTTGCTAAGTGAATAGTGAGAAATAAAAACTAATTGAAACAATGACTTCTGGGTGCCATGGTTCACAGTCTTACCAGTTTATAAGGCTAATTCTTCCTCGGAGTGGTGCCTGTAGATTTTAGCACCCTAATTAAGTGTGAATGGGAGGTAGGATGCTTGTTATTGTCTCCTGCATCAGACAACCCCGCTGGCATAAACATTCCTACAATCTCACCTACTCTCACCATTTAGATTGATTGATCAACTTAGTTCCCATTGCTGCATCTCTTTCTTTTAATTCCTTGTTGCACTGGAAAAGTCCCTTGGCTTTTGGTACTCTGGGTACCCCCAAAGGAGTGGGAATTTTCCTTACCCTTACGCACTCTTTCATTCCCAGCTCCTCTGACTGACAGGGAGGGACATGGGGTCAGCCCATCACAGCTCTTCTCTGCTTCCTTTTCCTGCTCACACTTTTTCTCTACTCCAGCACGGGTTCCTCCCATGGCCTCAGTTCTTTAGGGCGTATCCACTCGCTCCATCCACTGTGGACTTTAGGGGGACAGCCCCACAGCTTAGAGAGATTTCCCCAGGAAGACTTTCCCAGTCACACTTAGATACACATTTGTAAATAAAGAAAGGAGTAACAGCCACAGTGATAGTGGCATACCAATAAATAAATTTAGAAATTGCTGTATGACATAAGCACACAACACAATTCCTAACACAAGCCTGTGGGCTGGCACCTGTGAAAGTGCTGCTCTTCCCCTGCTAAAATACAACATAGCCTTCAGGGCAACGTTGGTTCCCCAGCTGTATGTACTTCAGAAGAAGATCTACTTGAATTTTATAGCACAAATAAGGGGAAAGAAAAGGGAACACTAACAACAAAAGCAAACAAGTAGGGGAAGTACAAAGTTGTGTATGCACACCCAGCTTTCTGTGGGTAGATAACGATTTCAGGAAGAGGAAAGGAATATCAACTAAACTGTTAAACGTGTCTAGGATAAGAAAGCAGTATCTTATGAGATTTCAGAAAACAATATCATAAGACCTGCTGTTTTACTTCTTTCTTTCCTGTAAAATCAGTCTTTGTAAAATAGCAACCCTGTTTGTCTTGAAATGTCTAGGGAGAGATTAAAATGGAGCATTCTGCATCTCTGTCTTTATTTCCTCTCACTGAAGGACTCATGGGTTCTTACTCTAGCAGTGAAAGCTGAGCTACCTTTTACTTTTCTCTCAGAAAGGATGTTTCTGTAAATACAATATTCTTCATTACCACTCCCACTTCAGAAGAAAAACTTCCATTTACATTACTGTCCAGAGGCTCTAAGGTGTTTCATCTGTTATAGTGAAGAAATTAATTCTAGCATGGAAAACAGGAAGGCTTTAGAAAAGTTTTCTCTCTGCACAAAATTGCCATGACACCCTAGTGAAGTGTGTGTCAGTTTTCCCAAAACCTAATGGGTACAGCAATCTCAGGCATATTGTCTACATTTGTTTTTCTCTTTTGGTGTTGAAGTTGGTGGGTTGCCAACCCAAGTGACCAAAGAGGCAAACTCCATACTCAGGCAGATATCGAGGGGTCACCTATCATCTCTGCAAAGAGAGAAATAGCTGATACTTCTTTCTAATTAAGTGTGATAGGAGAAATAACAGCAAGCATGCTGATGCACGTACATTCATTATTTTCAGCCATGCTGCAAACAGTGCATGAAAATCAAGATTTTATTTCTGCTCTGACAAAACAAACAAAAATAGCAGAGGAAGACAGAAAGAAGAAACACCAACCAAAAAACAAACAGACAGACAAACCTCCAAAAGAAGCTGTTCCCAGTTTAATTACCATGTATTTATCAAAAATCTGTCGGGGGAAATTAACAAAAATTCATGTGTTCACATCAAACCATACCTGATGGTCCTGTGAAAGCAGAAAAGGTCAAATTAATTAATTAAATAATACTAATTCAAATTCAAATTTAAATACTTAATTAAATAATACTAATTTGTAATGCAACAGCTCTTAAGCATAGTATGCATGTGATTTGCAAAGTTTACAAATACATTGGCTGATTTGGAAAGTATACTCTGCATCGCATGTTTTCATTGCTGCAAAGAATGCTCTCCTATAGAGGAAAGAAGATCTTAATGTAAAATCAGGGGCTTGATAAAAGACTTTATAGAAAAAAAAAAAAAAAAGGAGAGCCATTTTTTTGTGAATAATATTATTCCAAAAAAGCTAGACCGTGTTTTCTCAGGCTTACTCTGTTGTAATTGCTTTCCACGTATTCATTTCAAAGCAAACAACTGTGGATAAGTGTCATCAAAATTCTTGAATTCCCATGTATTAATTATCTGTACAGGCAATTAGTCTGTGCCAACAATTCATTCCATATTATCTAAATCAAACCACACTTTCCAAGAATAGATGGTTGCACTGAAAAATAAATATTCACATGTATTTATGGTACAGTTTTGCTGTATATAAAAGTTAATAATTATTTTCTAGGCAATTATTGAAAAAATGTTTTTTGCTTTCAAATAAATGTGCACAATTAACTTAAACTTCTTAAGTTTCTTTTCGTTTTCCTAGAGATCTGAAATTAATCATTTAATCAGCTATTGCATGTTCTGCAGTTTATTACCTTGCATAGTGACTACTTTGTTTAAGTGATGTAGCAACACGTGGAGTTTATAATTTTGTTACAACTACATGAATCTGATCTTTGTACAGATGAAACTGGACTAGTGTGAGACAAGCCATTGGTTTACAGCCAAGAGACTGACTGGACATCAGTGCTGATTCACAACAAGATGATTGATTTAGCTCTCCAACAGCTCTACAGTAAAGTGACTGAATAATGGATATAGCAGCTCATTGTGAAGGATTTGAGGCAGTTGTTGTGAACCCCCCCAGCAGCTTCTCCTGTGTTTATATCTGAGAAGCACTGTGCTGAGAAGCACTGTTTGTGTACCAAAATATGCTAATCAGCTCCCTGGAAGGAGGAGGAGTCCAGGAAAGCTAGGAGACCGAAGGCAATTCCAGCTGCAGAACAGTGTGCTGGCTGAACTTTATTCAAATAATTTTAAATGCTCATTAGCAACTGTTAGCACATGTCAGCAGAAAAAGAACTCAGTGACTTACAGTTGACCAGTGGAAAACATCACTGTGAGGATGTTAGTGGTGGAGATTCTGTTGCCATCTGGAGAACTCTTGGCCACTGTGGTCAAGATTAGATTCCCCATGTGAAAATTAACCCTGCACAGATGATCCCAATAAATTAATTATGTTTTTTGTGTGTTTTTTTTTGTTTGTTTTTTGTTTGTTTTTGTTTTTTTTTTCCTAGCCAGCTCTCTACATTCACAGCAAAGTGACAGGAAACAGAATCCTCAATAGCAGCTTTATATCATGATATTATACTTTACTGATTCATATCTGTGGAGAGTTTACCATTTTACCTTGTCTATGGTCCTATTGTGGTCAGGCACCTTTGTTTCTTCTTGCTTCCATAGAACCTTCCTGCCGAGGGGCTTAATTAGGACCTGAAAAATGAATATGTTTTAATCTTGACAGACTGGGTGCCTGAAATAGTTTTCTCACTATGCAATTATTTTTGATAGAATTTCACCTGTGCAAAGAAGACAAAGGAATCCAAAACGTTTTCTCAGGTACATATGAAGAGAAGTCTAGGCATTTTTTTTTAATGTAGAAGTTAATAGGCTCCAGTCTTAGACAAAATTTGCATGACTTTTTTTTTTGAACTCCTAATATTTACATACTCTGAAGATTAAAATGACCGTGGTAGAGACTATTTTAATGACCACTCAATCAAGAGAGGTCACTGACTTTTAAGTTAAACTTGGGAATGAGGAACAGAATATCACAGTCCTTGTTTTACATCTGCCTAGAAAACTAATGATGTATTAAAATTTAATGGCAGTAGAGTCCATCACCCCTCATAAATGATCCATCTCAATGTGTCAGTGTGTACATTAAAACAATGTGTCTTAATGTGAATGAGAAAGTGATAAAAAATTAACCCAATCCTCAATGTAATTACTATGAGGCAGTGATTGGGCTATCCTAACCACTCTTAACATTTCACAGTGATTGAAATGCTATTACAGTTCCCCACTGCAGACCTCTACACAGGATTCTGTTCTGTAGGAGGTACCAAATTTACCCCATGAAAGCTCCACTGGTATCAGCAAAGCATATATCAAACTCAGCTAGAATTTTATAAAACCTCTTATAACACCAATTAAAAAATAAAAGTGCCATGTGTGGTAAAAAATATTTTATCTTCTTTAGTGAGTATTCTATATGAGACAAATCTTCACTATATTTCTACTCTTAAAAGTAAGCAGCAGCAAATCACTGAATCATAGAATAGTTTGAGTTGGAAATGACCTTAAGTATCACACATTTCCAACCCCCCTGCCATGGAGGACAGCTACCAGTAGATCAGTTTCCTTAAATCTCCAGCCAATCTGTCTTCAGTGGGTCATCCACAACTTTTCTGGGCAACCTATTCCACTGCTTCACCACCCTAACAGTAAAAAATTTCCCCATTATATCTAATCTAAGCCTACTCTCTTTCAGAGAAAAACTGTTACCCCATGTCCCATCACTACGCTGCCTTATAGTATCTCACCATCTTTCCTGTACGCCTCTAAACATTGGAAGACAGCTGCTCTGTACAGAGCCTTCTATTCTCTAGGTTGAACAATCTCAGCTTTCTCAGCTTTTTTTCACATGAGAGGTGCTCCAGCAATCCGATCATCTTTTCGGCTTGCCTCTGGACTGACTCCAACAGGTATGTCTCTCTTACGCTAAGGGCCCAAGAGCTGAATGCTGTATGCCTAGTGGGATCTCATGAAAGCAAAGCAGATGGGGATAATCACCTCCTTCCACATGCTAGCTATGCTTCTTTTGATGCAGCCCAGGATACAATCTGCTTTCTGAGCTGTATGATTACATTTCCAGTTCATGTCTAGACTGACACCATCCACTAGTACCCCAAAGTCCTTCTCAGAAGAGCTGGTCTCTATCCACTCATCACTCATGTATTCCTGTTTGGGATCAGCCTGACCCGTGTGCTACACGTTGCACTTGACCTCATGGAACTGCATGTTTTTTTTTTTCAAACAAATCCACCTCTCAAGCCTGTAAAGGTCCCTCTGGATGGCATCCCTTCCCTCCAGTGTGTCAACCTCACCATGCATCTTGATGTAAACATTCCATGAGAGTGGTTAAAACTGAAGTTCAGCATGGAACCTTCATTGTTGGAGGTGTCCAAGTTCTTATGTTTTTGTCTGCTTAACTACCTAATAGTATAAGGCTAACTAGAAATGCTGATCAACCTCAGGTACAGTTCCATAATAGAAAAGCTAGAAGAATGGGAAAATCACTGTCAGGTATTCTTGTTCAAAGACAGACTGTTTCCCCATGAAAGTGAGTATTTGAAACTTCTCAGTTCTTTCTTGGAGGTTCACCTCACCCTGTGCAGTAACCAAGAGGAGATGAATCGACAACCTTCCCTTTCTTCTCACTGGCAACAACTTTTAAAATAAAATAGATCACACAGTACAAATAAATATCAGGTAAACAGACACAGTTGTACTTGCTATCACATTCACATAACAAAGCTACATGGACAGCTCCTGCAAGAACTTAAAAAATATATATATTTCAAAGTTTCATGTATCAAAGCAATAATTACTGATACAAAAGAGTACTGGGAATTCTGTAAAACTGAATGGCCTTTACAATGGGAAAATAGAACATGTTCCTCCGAGGTAATTCTGATAGAATGTAAGAGCTTCAGTACAGGAAAGGGAGTGCTAGAAGATTATCAATAAAAAACAGACTATGGTTTTACAGAATGTTGCAGGAAAAAAAGACTACACAAAATCAAACATTTTTAAGCAGAAGATCTTTGGATACCCAGGGTTTGAATTTCAGTGCTTCTGAGCAGTCACGATTCCAGTAGAATTTAAGAAAAGTCTTGCATTTTTAACAAGTTCAGAATGGATAGAGGAACAAAGCCTCAGCTGTACTTTGTTCTCAGGAGTGGTCTACTCTGTGTGGAAAAAAACCCACCAAGCTACAATCACGAACTCAGCTTTCTTTATTATATCTTGGAGAAATTGTTGTTTTACTGATATTCCTATACAAATTCAGTTGCATGACACAAATCCTTAATGGTCAAAAGAGAAAATATTATTCAAAATTTTCACCTTACTATTTTAATAAAAGTCCCATATATTATTGCAATATTTATTAAAATAAGAAAACCTCATTATCAAACACCTAACAATCACATAGTTTGTGGATCTCAAAGTGAATATAATTCAAACTGAAGTTGTATGTATATCTTCAGAAAGCCCTTACTTATACTAAGAAAAAAAAGGTACGTAGTGTGAAGGTGGGGCCACTGTATAATGTGACAGACAGACAACGTTTATGTTATTTTTCCTATGGAAAGTTTTGTGTGTCAGGGTATCTAGGCATCAAAGAAATTCTAGTTTGTAAACACATTCCTTACTTCACGGGCTTGACACCTCATATCGTAAAAGTAAAGAACATTGAATCAAATGTTTCACATAAAACTGAAAATGAATGATTCTGGTTAGAGAATTCTCCTGTACAGGGAAGTGCAAAAATATAACATGACCTGCTTCATTACTGAAATAGAGATTAATGTAAAATGCATGTGCAAGGACTAAAAATTAAAAACAAAACGTCTACAGAAATAACTCAGAAAAAAACAACAATAAAAACTATCTTGCTAGCAAAATCACTTCTGTACAGGATTTTCAGTGTGCTGATTAGATTAAATTGAAAAATTAGGGTCTGGAGTGTGTGTGAAAAAAGAATGTAAAGTAATAGCAGTATGTAATTGCCTGTATCCAGGGTGGAACTATACTAAATGTAAATAAAGCTTCTACTGAATAATTTTTAAGTAATTTAAGATGGAACTCTAAAATCATAAACCCATTAGATTAAGCAGAAAATCACTAGCAATAAGTAAAAGTAATTCAGAACATAGATTAGCATCACATGCAAGGTGCTGGTGGTATGCAAATACTACAGAATCTGAGACAGTAACATGACAGGAGATGATAATTTCCGACCTTTTTAGAGCACTTTTTTTGAATGAGCAAAGTAAACACACTTCAAATGAAGCTTTATGTGTCCCATCTTTCATAGGAGAATAAAATCTCTTCCAGATGACTTTCAGTAACGTCTCTTGACCTCTTAAAATGAATTTGAGACTAGTAGTCCCAACCTATGGTTCGAAAATCCTCTGCTGGTGTGGGAAATAGGAAAGCAATAACTAAGATCAGTTGAGATAATGTCAGTTACTCAGTATTATTGCCCATGGGCTGTTGAGTATCAGACATTACTGTCTGCAACAATAAGAATGTATCACTAGTGTAATTTAATTCATTAGAAAAGCCCTGTGGTTGATCATCTACAATTTGCTTCTGCTTAAAAGCATCCCTTACTCGCTGCTAGACAACAGCTGCAGTAAACCAACTGAAAGGAAACATGGGAGCCTTATTCCTAGGAGGCTTGCATCCCTCCATTTGTCACACAAGATGGAGTGCATATCAGAACTGTGATTCACTGCATTTCACATTGGTCACTCCATTCAATAAGCTGTAGACACAAATTCCATTACAGCTAAATAGAAATCAATTGTGCTTTTCGTATGTTAATTGCAACTCAATGGTTTCAAGTGATGAAAATCCAAAGTTTAATTCTAGTTTCTTATTATAAAGATATCATTCAAAAGCAATCTTAAGTCTTGAAGAGGTATTTCATGTTAAATATATGTAAATAATAATACTTTAAAACAAATAAAGAAAAGAAAAACAACAGAAATCAACAAACCAACACTCAATCTAGGCTGCTAAAAATAATGGGTAGAGAAGCTTCATTTTTGCTTTAAGCTAGAAGATTCAGAGAGTAAGTTCTAGAGATAGACTTTAAGTTATAAGTCCCATAGATATGTCACACTGTAAATCATGGTCTTGATACTTAGGTAAACTGGAAAGGAGTCATTCATTAGTGTGAATACAGCCAACACAGAAACAGATAGCATCTTGATACCTGAAGGCATAGCATGGGAGCCCCTGACAGGCTAGTTGTCTCTGCAACACCCTAATACATCTGCCTCTTCATTCAGCAGGGTTCTACATATCTCAGAAATGGTGCAATGTGTTCTTTAGTCTCCATGTGTTATTCTAGTTTTTCCAATGTTCATGTTCAGCTTTAATTTTTATTTATACGGGCTAGCTTTTGAGAGCAATGTGGCATTACATGCTAAGTGCCACTGTTTGTTGGCAGTTTAATTCTTTCCTTAACTTTTGCAATTGAGTGTATTTTTAAGGACTAAAATAATTGCTAAAAGTAAAAACTAATCATAAACTATTGCATTCTTTGCAAAAAGTCTGCTTCTACCATTAAGGAGTTGCTACCAAACAAACAAATGAACAAAAGCTTCTAAGTCTTAATTGTATAAAATTTGCTTCAGTTAATATTGAGCTATTGAGCTTCTCATGTAAGTACTGCTAGTCCAGTCCAAGCAATTTCTTTACCAGCAAGAATGTTTAGCTTTCTGAAGAAAGAGACCACAAATAGACTGACTGCAGAATGTTGCATATTTTTTTATTTCCAAGTATAAGCATATTCTTTATGTACACAAAAGTGCATGGACAGTTCCTTAAATCACTGCCTAACAACAGTGGCAGATGTGGCTTAAAACTGATGTGAATGTGGTCTGCTTCATGAACTGGTGGTTTGTTCCTGAGACTTGTACTCGAGTTCATTATCTTTCAAGTAAACCCATTTCCTCAGGTAGCTTCCCACTTCAGTGATGTTACTGGCACAATGGATTGGGACAGTGCATGTGACCAGGATGGAGATGAAGAGAACTGTCTTTCCCATCGAGAAATTCATTTTAAATAAATAATGAAATCAAAGCATGAATCGTATGTTAATATAATACATCCAAATGTATATAATTAAATATTTACTGTGACCAGATAAATTCTTCAATAGCTGTGTGAACATATTTTTCTTTGAGAAAAGTTATTTCCACTGGGAAAACAAGTCATCAGTTTCTATATTAGGTTGCCTATGATTCTTTTTATATATCACAAATAAAAGAAAAAAAAAAGCCAGATCTCCTCACCATTTGCCAGAGCCTTTAAATACCAAATTGGAAATATTTTCCTTAAAATGCTGCTCTACAACATTGTCCTTTTCTCACAGATACCTATGTGTGATTTAAACCTAAATAAGATATGCCTATGTAGCTTTCAAAGTGATGTGCTTGCTTGCAATTAAAAAATATTCAAAGGATATGTTATGTGTTTTTATTTGAAAATGTCCAACATATCTGGATTATACACTGTCATCTGAAAAACACCATTTACATATTCCAGAAGAAATACAATCCCAATTGTGCGTATTTTGGAGCTTTTAAGTTTTATGTACATGACTCAATCAAGCTTCAGCTTTGCATATGTATGCAACCTCACACTGTACCAATGTCAGATGTTCTATGTGCTTGTATGTAATTGCCTACAAACAGTTTTAGTTCTATGTTTAACTGGTATTTTTGTTAGCATGCTTATTATTGCATTCATGTAAATTTGTTCCGGATTTTAAAATATTGTATAATATTCAGCACCTAATTCTTTAGTGTATAAAATCATCCACATTTTCTTTGGTAGAAAATAAGAATTTTCAATGAATTTTTGTCTGCTGTTTATCAAATAATGTAATGTATGCAAATTTTCTCAAAATAGTTCATGGACATTTTTCTATATTTTTAACTAAGAAAATGTGTCATTCTACTTTATTCATTACTCCATTAACAGAAGTAGAAGAAAGAAATCTGCGGCCTCTTGAGCAGATACATCAGGTAGCCCTTGCAAGTTATCTGATTTCTTAGGGGAATTAATTTCTTAGGGGATTCCAGTTTTTAATTGGATATTCACATTGAGACAGGAAGTAAAGGAAAACATTTCTGACAGGTGGAGCAATGAGCAGAAGAAAAGAATGGCACTAGCTGAACAACATTTATACTAGAAAGTTTCTAATTTTTAAAGTAGTGAAGTTTTGTAGTTCCTTCTCAAAATTTTAACTTACTAAATCTGTTCATGGAATTGGACTACATTCACTTTGATAATGAGCTGTTGATAGTGGTGTAAATTAGTAGTAATAATATGTAGTTACCAAAGCATGACGTTTGTATATATTGTGATTAATATAAACATAAATTTATAGTTATATCTACATATATGAAGACAGGCTGAGGGAGCTGGTCTTGTTCTGCCTGGAGAAGAGAAGGCTGTAGGATGCTCCCATTGCAGCCTTTCAGAACCTAGAGGGAGCCTATAAACAGAAGTGGAGTAAATTCTTTGCAAGGTAGATAATGACAGGAGAAGGGGAAATGGTTTTAAGTTGAAGGAGGGAAGATTTAGGTTGGATAATGGGGAATTTCTTTACCAAGGGAGTGGTGAGGTGCTGGAACAGGCTGCCCAGAGAGGCTGTGGATGCCCTGTCCCTGGAGGTGCTCATGGCCAGGTTGGATGGAGCCCTGGGCAACCTGATCTAGTATTAAATGTGGAGGTTGGTGGCCCTGCATGCAGCAGGGGGGTTGGGGGTTGATGATCCTTGTGGTCCCTTCCAACCCAAGCCATTCTATGATTCTGTGATATGAAGATAATGTAAATATTCATGTATATATAGAGAACTATAGAATCATAGAATGGTTTGGGTTGGTAGTGACTTTTAAGACCATCTAGTTCCAACCCCCTACTGTAGGTAGGGACATCTTCCCTCAGACCACGTTGCTCACAGCCACAACCAGCCTGGCCTTGAGTGCTTCCAAGTGGGGGGCCTCCACAGCCTCTCTTGTTGAGTATGAGTAGGTATTTATATATAATATCATTTTCTGTTTCGCCACTACTTTTATGAACTACTGAAGATGTATATTTCACTATATTATGCTATATAAAAACTAGCAATATAATTTCCATCTTGAAGGCTGTTTAAGGAAAATGAGATTGGAGCAGTGGACAACAGAAGTACAGGAACAATATGATAGTAGATGCCTTGAAAATGTAGGTACAGAAAGATGCTAAGGACTTAAATTATGAACACAGATGATAGATCATATAATTCTGGTCTGTGCAGTAATGCCAGTGTGACAGCTGGGTAGAATCAGCTTTGTGTATCTCTTGACAGTGTACAGAAGTATAATTACAGTTTTTGTAACCACCAAGATTGTACACAGGATTAAAACACAAAACAAGCTGTGTGGGACTTACAGGCATTTAACTTCATAACTAGACAAGCAAAACTGATCTCTCAGGCACCTTGTATTGGTACGTAACTATCACTTCTTCATTTTAAATTGAAATACACTTTCTCTAACCATATTTCATTTAATATTCAGTATTATTTTTGATCTGTTTTCCTATCCTTTAGGATTGATTATCATCTGCACGTAGCATTTGTGATTGCACAGAAGTATTCATTTAATCAAGAGGATTTTTGAATCTTTTAGGAAAAAGAAAAATTACCTCTGTGCTCAATGTTCATTTTCAGTGCTTCCTCCACTAAAGTTGGTTTGGATCTTGACGACATACACATTAGATTTGAGTGTGTGGGGCAGCTAGAACATGTTATACAGAAAGAAGAACAGGAAAAAAAGAGTAAAACTGCCTACAAATTACACACTATCTGTCTTGCCATGGTCAGTGTAAGAACAGAAACTGCAGAGCTACCACAGCTTCAGGAATGTAGTGTCACTTGTTTTAATGCTAGAAGAGACTAGTAGGATCACATTGGCTGGCCATACATAACTATATAGCCTCCTTGATTATTACAGTAAGTCTGTTCATATCAAACATAATAGCCTTCATAACCTTAGATCAGATTTCATAATATTTTTAAAATAAGATAGACTCACATTGTTTCTGTGATTGTCTTCATCATCTGTCACCAGGCATTTGAGTGCACAGATAAATAGTATCAGTGTCGAAGTTTATGCTCAGCTATAAAGTTGTATGAAGCACTGCCTCTTTCATGCATTTTACAGAGTGCTTAGTGAGGAAAAGATGTAAATTATCCTCAGTGTAGTGCACAGAATCTTATTACTACAGAGAACACTGATCTTCTATTTCTTGTAAGTTTTCATTTATGTTCTGACACCAATAGAAATAAATTTGATTTTAAACCAACTCAGAACTAAAGGATATTGTACTCACTGCAATAAGATGCTCATTTGCACAAATAGAAATAATTCTTATATCCTGGCTTATTAGCCAGGGTCCTTGTCTGTAATCCTCTCATGCTTCCTATGGCAAAAATGGGTTATTATGCAGATTTGCAGGTCTTATGCAGACAGGTTTGAATCATAATAGAATTATTATTTGTAAATAAAAGTTTATATTAAATGGAGAGGGAAAAAGACAGCAAGATGAATGTTTTAAGAGTTCAGTTACTTTAAAGAGATTGCTAGTGGTGTCTAGTGGTTTAAAGAAGAATTACAACAAACTTTTAGAGTAAGCAGAACAAAATATCAGTGCACAGTAGCTGCCAATAATTCAGATTACAAAAACTGCGGAAACTCAAAATATCTCCCTCACTTCCATCTCAATTCAATATCATTTGCATCATATTAAAATTAACTGCATTATATATAAAGATCCAAGGTGGAATACATTGAAATCTTTTACTCTCTATAAATTTTATTTTTAATGAAACTGTCATTGTAATAATATCAAATGCTTTCATGAAAACCTGTCTGTACGTTATATAGATCCTGTGTTCTGTTTCACACTGATATCATAAAAATGCTTTTAGAAGATTTTTTGTTCTCGCATTAGATATCACATTTCTGCTCTGAAACTTCACACCAAATGTTAAAGCTGACATTCTATGAGTGGTTTCATGATTTCAGTATTTAAGAGTGGGGATATTTTGTCACAGGTACTTGAAACTATACTATAACTGGGGGAGTAGCATGGTAAGAACTTCAATCAGCCATACTTAACTCATTATCTAAATTCTAAGTATCTGACCTAATAAACAAACCTGGTCAAATTACTTTCATTTTTAGGATTATGCATGCTTTTAGCCCTCTGGAGATATTTGCCTGCTCAGAAGCATGTGAATTCTCAGATAATTCTTCGCTCCAGACTTTTAACAGCAAACTAAACCAGAACACCGGACATAAAAAAATAGATCTCCACTCATTATGGAAATCTTAATGAAGAAATTTCCAGTTACTCTGCTTACTCTGAGCTAGTACATCTTCAGTAAACATTCAGTTTTCTATTTATGTCTTGAAAACAAGTGGCTTTCCTAATGATGTGTTGTTCTTTTTAACAGCTATTCAAATGCTCCGGTGAACTCTGATTACTCTGAAAATCTTCCCTGAACAGTTGCTAAAAGACTGATGCAATCAGAATACATTTTATATTCCTAGAAAAGGAGAAAACTGCATAAATCTGTAAACTAGATGATCTACTGACCAACACTGGAGAAGGAGGTACAACCATATTTTATTTTTGCCTTTGGAGAAGAGAAGAGACTTGAACATAACATTTATATTTCTGTTTCCCTTCTTTTTGTATTTTTAAGATCAAGCCATGTTCCTATGTGGGAATTAATTAACTAGCTCATCATCTAAATTATTCTTCAACATAACATTCAGGAATATACAAAGTAGATCTCTGAGGTGTCACATATAAATTCCAAATTGAGCCACTCTGGACAGTTTTGGCAAAAAATTGCTTTTTAAACTGCAGAGTCCTCCAGAAATTATGTTTTGAAGTAGAAATATTCTCATCTTCATACCTTTCAGGATTCTATAAAAATACAGCTCTATTTGTTGCATAGTTACAATTCTGTTCTTTAAAATTTTCAGAATTGTGCCATTTGGATCTCTAATGTACTACAAAATCCGTCTTTCATTTACAATATAATGGTTTTATAAACTGGTTACATAAAAAGAAAATAAAATTTGGTTACTCTCTTTGTTTCTTAGCCTAAAGCATATGAAAACATATGCTAGGAATTAAAGAGAAATGGAATATTTCAGTTATTAGAAGAAATACTAATAAAAAGTCTTATTAAAAAAAAAAAAGTAAATAGAAGTCTTTGACCATGAAGGTATGAAAGTATCAGAAGTAGTCAGTGTGGATGTAGGGCCACTGAATGATTTACGAGCCATTTATTTACTAAGATACTTCTGGTCTTGAAAGCAGCCATGTTGTTAGCTGTGTGGAGCTGAGTTGCCAGATGGTCCACACCAAAAGCATAACCTGAATGTACAAACGTATAGCAGTAGCTGTGTTAAGCTCTTCCTATTTCAATCTTTGGCCTCGAAGGGAAAAAAAAAGTGAAGAGGAGTCAGAAGTGCCTCCCCAGTATCTGTAACATAAATGAAGTCTTTATGCCTCTTTCAAGAGCCTGAGTCCATACTATACCTTCCACTTAAAGGAAGACATGCCACAGATCTGACAGCACTGCCGCTAGGATGCAAGCCAAACTGGAGCTTTCTTTCTACCCCTCACAACGATTAACCTTTTCCCTCAGATCTCTAAAGGCAAGATGAAAGATTCCTAAAGATCAGAATTCCAGCAAGAGAGTGTGACCCACTCTATTAAGGGCTTTAAACGCAAAGACTAAAACCTTGAACTCTATCAAAACGCCAACAAGCAGTTTGTGCACAGTAAAGCACTGGGAGGGATCAAAAAGCGTCCACCCAAACTTCACAGTAATTGCCCTACTCTGTTCTGCACAAATCGAAGGTAATTGCTGAGCTTTTTTAGCAGCACAGTTTAGTGTGCATTTGAAGTAGTTTGGCCATGATATAACAAAGACATGTAATAATGTTATGTCAAAGGAGAGAGTGTAATCCGACGACACTGTAACGCTAGCATAGAAATCAGACAGAAAAAGACTGCCTCTTGCTTGTTCAATGGTCCAGCAACGAGCTGTGTATCTTCTGCAGGAAAACTGAAGAGATCTACAGAATGGTCTTTCCAGGTTCCCACAGTAATTTGCCTATCTTTGTTCAAATACCATAGTGGTTAGGGTTCTGCAAAATTCTAATGGTATGAAAACCATTTCTTGGAGTAAATTATGGTAGAAGAATATAATGATCTTATGTACTTTTGACATGTGATGAGCAGATGCCTTATTATTAATACATTCTGATTAGTATCATGGAGAAAAAGAAATAACATATCCCAGTCTAACTCTTGATAAAAGAGCAAAAATCAAATATACTCCTGTACAATGTGCACAATTTCAATATGTAGTTTGGTAGAGGAAGAACATGGTTCTTTGAGGTGGAAAACAAGTGTAATTTGCAAGTAAGTAGCACCCAAAACAAAGCTTTTACTCAGAATGTGTGCCTTTGAGCACTGTCATGATAAAAAAATTAATAAAAATAAAATTAAAAAAATATGCATTGAACAATTGCTTTAGAAGTACTGATCTATAATTAAAAAAAAATAAAAAATAAGTGGAGTCTACTAATGGTCTGTCTAATTGCCAGTTGTCTCTATGCAACATAAAAATTAAGATAATACCAAAATAAAATAAAAAAAAAAAGACTTAATTCTCAAGAGATGTAACGATAGCCAAAAAGACTCTATGGTAAAAAGTCTGATAATCTGCCTAGAAAAGAAGATTTGAAGTTCAGACTTTATATACTACACCCAGTCTACTGTATCTTCATGATCACCAGTTTCTGTAAATTATCTGAAAATTTTCCTATTTGTATCAACAATTTACATTAAAAGTTTTTGTTTGTTTGGCTGGTTTTTAATAAACAAGCTGCAAGAGCTACAAAAATACTACGAAATACTGATTATGTGAAGAATGTCTTTAAGAGTAAGCAGTACAAAACTGCAAAGTATTCCATGGATTTAAAGATCTTGTAAGTTTTAGCATTATTTTCCTGACTATATGGTGGGTAAGAACTTTCTATCTGCTGTCCACCAAGACACCTACGTCCTTCTCCACAGAGCTCCTTTCCAGCAGGTCAGCCCCTAACCTGTCCTGGTACATGTGGTTATTTCTCCCCATGGATGAGGACTCTACACTTGCCCTTGCTGAACCTCATCAGACTCCTCCCTGCCCAGCTCTCCAGCCTGTCCAGGTCTTGCTGAATGGCAGAACAGCCTTCTGGTGTGTCAGCCACTTCTCCCAGCTTCATATAATCAGCAAACTGAGAGGGCATTCTATCCCTTCATCCAGGTCATTGATGAAAATGTTGAACAAGACTGGATCCACTACCGAACCCTGGGGAACACCGCTAGTTACAGGCCTCCAGCTAGGCTCTGTGCTGCTGATCACAACCCTCTGAGTTCTTCCAGTGAGCCAGTTCTCAATCCACCTCTCTGTCCATTCATCTACCCCACACTTCCTAAGCTTACCTACAAGGACGTTTTGAGAGACAGTGTCAAAAGCTTTGCTGAAGTCAAAGTAGACTACACCCACTGGTCTCCCCTCATCTACCCAGCCAGTTGTGACATCACAGAAGGCAAACATACTGGTCAAACATGATTTCCTCTTGGTGAATCCATGTTGACTAGTGCTGATAATCTTCTTTTCTTCCGCTTGCTTGGATACAACATCCAAGGAAGGGAGGTGAGGCAGACTGGACTGTAGTTTCCCAGTGTCTCGCTCCAATTTATATAGGAGGGAGAGAAGGTTCTTTAATATATGTATAC
>PPHD01005318.1:0-26618 GCA_002909625.1 Bambusicola thoracicus | reverse complement strand
AGGAGGCTCCTGGAGGTTTCTTGAAGGCAAGGCCCACGAAGGCAATCTGCAGAGGACATCACCCTTCCTCTCCTGATTCACAACCCAGGGAAAGGGAGGAGCAGCCTTCACATTTATCACTCTGCAGCGATATAACAACTGCAGGAAATAACACCTGCAGCCCAGAGTGCTGGAGGTAACTGTTCATCATAGCTCAGGTGTGTTCCCAAGTGTTTTGTGGGTATGCAACAGGATCTGGTCAAAATCCTCAGCAGCACAGGCCAGCAATGGCTTGCCAGAGTTTGGGAATGGTTGTTCCCCATGCAGACAGCCATAAGCACTGCAGCAAAGGTAGTTTTAGCATGACTCTGGGTGCTGGGGAACTTTTAAGAGCCCTAAATCTGCACCTTTGAGGGCTTGAGGTAGTCACCAAGTGATAAGGCTTAAAAACAGGTAATGAGATAATTTACAGATGGAACATGGAGTAGGAAATACAGTAATTTTGATCATCTGAGCTCACTGTAAGACCAACACACAGCAAGTAGTCTATACTCAGGGCAAACTGATGGAGAGAGGACAGGGAGGAAGAGCAGAGATTTCCCTCCAGGGATGGAGAACAGTGACCAAAAGAGAGTGAAGAGAAGCAGCAGAGCAAAGGCCCATGGAGCATGACCAATGGGATGGATTGTCCAAGGCAAGGAGCAGAGAGGCTGAGCAGCAGCACACAGAGAAGGGTCAGAGATGCGAGGATGAGCCAAAAGGTGGAAGGAAGCACCAAGGTTAAAGACAGAGAGGAAAGGCTGGAGAAGTTGTCTTTATCTCCCATCTCTACTGCAGAACATCCTCCCCCACACAGGGGGCTGTGGATGAGTGACCCTATAGCTGGGAGAACCACACAGTGAGAGTGGCAAAACGCTGCCAGCTCCTCGGGAGAGGTGAGAAGCAAAGAAACGTTCCCTGGCAGGCTGGGTGAGGCAGAGGTGTTGGCTTGGGGTAGCAGGATGTGAGGCTGGATCCATGTACGGGCTTAGGATACCCTCTGCAGGCCAGTGCTGAGCTCCGCACATCCCAAATCGCAGAGGCTTCATTTGGAAGCTGAAGACTCAGAAAGCAAATCCTGCCGAGGCCAGGCTGGGTGTGCAGCAGCAATGTGGGAGAATATCCAGCAAAGATCCCTTTCCAAATCCCAACCTCTGTTGCTTGAACCTCTCCAGAGAGCTAAAACTCTGCATGGCGGGAGTGCCTCCTCTTCCCAGGTGCTCTGCTCCTTCCCAGCTCCAGGAGGACCAGCAGAAATAACACTCCTTGTCTCCCTCCATCCAGCAGGGACAGTTTCTGGACCATGCCTGGTCCCAGCACCAAAGCAATGCTTCCCTCCTGTTGCCACGTGGATCCACAAAGCCACGAGTATCTTTTGGTTTCCTGTCACTTACCTTTATTGCAGACTGGTGTCACGCAGATGCCCACAACGAAGAGGATCAATGCACTCATATCCTTTTTGTCATTTGAAATAGAGATGATTAAAGACCACAGTTGTGGATAGGAGAGCAAGAAGCAAATGGGAGCCCTCAGCAAGCTCCCAGCAGCCCCAGCTGCCTCCCTCCAGCACCACTAGGAAAAGCCATGCAGCAAAAGCAGTGCTGTGGGGACCAACCACACTCAGGACCTGTTCCTTGAGCAGAGATCTCCCCTTCCTCTCCCCAGCAGCAAGTCTTCTGAGCAGGCCCAAAGGTGTAGGGCTTCACCTCCATCCCTACAGCCATCTGTGCTGTCCAGGTTGGCCATAGGTCTTCACCAGAGAGGGAGCTGATGCTTGAATTAAAAGAGGCCAAAAAGACAAATTGTTTTAGTGCCACGGTAAATAGATGAAAAGAAGCAGAAGAGAAACACAAGAGATTTCCATAGCAACCAGTACAAAGGCTGTGCCTCTGCTGGTTTTCTGTGAGCCTCCTCCTCTGCACAAAGGCAATCCAAGGGTGCTGCTATGTGCACTGACCCAGTGGGAAAGGGATGGGTTTTAGGGAGCTGCAGTGAGCTCACGATGGAGCTGGGCATGCTGCAGTCCTCTGCACCAGCTCCTTCACCAAAGGAAGAACCAGGATCTTCTGGAGGTGTGTTCTGAACCTAAGATTTGCTTTAAAATGCAACAGTGCAATGAGAAAAGGGTAGAAGTGGCACTGAGGGATACAGTGGGCACAGTGGGGATGGGTTGGGGTTGGACTTGGGGATCTTAGGGGTCTTTCCCAACCTTAATGATTCTATGATGGGTACCAGGCCCTGCTTATCCCATGTGCACACAAATTCAAGATGGCATTTCCATTTCCTTCTTCCTTTATCTTTTCCTCCCCATTTATCCTTACATTCCTCCCGGTCCTGGCACAAATGCTTCTCTTCAGTTTTCTTTGTTGGGGATGTTTCCACACCAGGATTTTATCAAAGAATCATAGAAACATCAAGGTTGGAAAAGATCTCCAAGTTCACCCAGTCCAACCATTCTCCGCCCCCCAAGATAACCCAAATATTTGTCTCTTTGTAACACATCCAAATGTTTCTTGAACCCCTCCAGGGATGATGACCCCCCACTCCCTGGGCAGCCCATTCCAGCACCTGACCACTCTTTTTTGATAAGAAATTTTTCCTAATATCCAACCGGAATTACAACGTAATGTCTTTATGTAATAGAAACCAATACTTGTTCGGGCAGGACAGCAGTAGGAGGAGACATCGCAGCAGGAGGGACAAATCAAGGACTGAAATTTAAAGAAGAAAAAATCAGAGACACTAAAAATTGGAACTAAGCCTCTGGTAAGGCTTCAGAGCCCCCACTGCTGAACAGAACATCTTCCTGAAGCCTCACAAAGCCTCCCCTTCCTCACATTCCCAGGGCATGAGCACATCACAAAGTGTGGATGGATCCATGTTCCCTCCTCCCCAGTCCAATGGAAGAAAGAGATGCTCCTCCTCCCTCTGTGCATCCTAACAGCACATCCTCGACCCCAGAGCTGCTGTGGGAAAGGGCAAACTCACAGCAGGAGGAGTTTCAGGCCAACGTGACAGGGATGATTTATCCCCCTCTTTTTTTTCCCCTGCTAATTCATCTCCTAAGATCTTAGAACTGATTAATCCTCCCTTGGAAACCTTGGAATATGTTTGAACATCCAGTAGATAACCCTACAGTAATGGCTTGCTCAAACCCCCTTACACCCCAAAATTAAGGAAAGGACAGAGCTGTACCTTGCTCCTCACCACCTGCGAGGAGAGAGAGCTGCTGGCTGTATTCACACCTCTGTTCCCAAGTTCCTTTCAGCTGCTGCACAGTACTGAAGTCCAAGCGAGGAGAGAGACAATAGACCTCCTGACCCAACACATGCAACAGAACAGAAACCAGAAGAGTGGTGGTGAGGAGGCCAGCATGGATACCTCACATTTACAATCCAGACACGCCAGGGTCTGACCTCACAACCTTGCACATGGCCTCATTCATGGCCACATCATAAGCGTACTGGGAGAACAGTCCGCAGCCTCAGGAACCCCAATGCTGTGCCTGCAGGTGGGAGGGAGCTCGCTGCTCCAGGCCAAAGCTGCACCAAGGGTCTTTCTAATGATTTGCACAGGATATAGCTTGTTTCCTCCCTCATGTCTCTGGCACAGGGGAGTGAAGGAGAGGAAAACCAGGAGTGTGACAAAGCCCCTTTCCCTGGGACCTTTTCCTTATCCTTACTCTGTCCCAGCAGGACACTAAACTCAGGGAGCAGCTGTGCAAAGCAGCTCGCAGTCTGGACACCCCATTACTTGCCCAAGGCAGGAGGAGGGCCACGGGTTAATGTGGCCAGCAGGGACATTGAATTACAGGAGATTTATGTCTGACAAGGGAAAAAGCTTTCTGGTGACAGGGATAGGCTCCGACAGCCGCCTCGGGGGGAGGTGTGCTGCCAGTACTGGGGGTTTATCAGAACAGGATGAACAAGCATTGCTCAGGAGTGACTCAGGCTGAGCTGATCCCGCTGCGGGGAAGAGGGATGAGCAAACAACTCTTCCAGGACCTGGCCAGCCCCATTTTCCATGAGTCCACTGCATATAGCACAGATCTGAAGTTCCTGACACATGTCCTCCACAGCCAGCTGGTCAGCTCTGCCCATGCAGCATCACACCAGGGAGCTTTGCATTCCCATCATTTCCAGAGGAAAGGATGCACATCCCAGCACTGCAGCTTCTCCCCTCAGCCTCTCCCTCATGGAAATCCTGNACCTCCACAGCCAGCTGGTCAGCTCTGCCCATGCAGCATCACACCAGGGAGCTTTGCATTCCCATCGGAAAGGATGCACATCCCAGCACTGCAGCTTCTCCCCTCAGCCTCTCCCTCATGGAAATCCTGTCTGGAAGTGGAAAGGGTAAAAGGGAGCTGCCATGAAACAGATCCCACAGAGCTCATCCTTACTACTTCCATCTCCTTGCGCCTTNTCTGGAAGTGGAAAGGGTAAAAGGGAGCTGCCATGAAACAGATCCCACAGAGCTCATCCTTACTACTTCCATCTCCTTGCGCCTTGCTGTCCAGTCCCTATTTGTTTATTTTGGAGCATGTCCAAAGAATGGCAACAAAGCTGAGAAGGTTCTGGAGCACAGTCCTACAGCGAGCAGCTGAGCCTCTGAGGAGTATTTCTTACCAGTTATTAATGGAAACAATCAACGCTGCATCACCAAAACTCCAAACACTGACAGTGATCATAGAATGATAGAACGGTTTGGGTTGGAAGGGAC
The DNA here is from genome assembly GCA_002909625.1 of Bambusicola thoracicus. Taxonomy (NCBI): domain Eukaryota; kingdom Metazoa; phylum Chordata; class Aves; order Galliformes; family Phasianidae; genus Bambusicola; species Bambusicola thoracicus. The sequence goes on along the minus strand of PPHD01005318.1, from coordinate 21,881 downwards.
CTTGAAGCTCACCCTGCCCCAACCCCCTGCTGTAGGCAGGGATACATCCCATAGTCCAGGCTGCTCACAGCCCCATCCAGCCTGGCCTTGAGTGCTTCCAGGGAGGGGGCATCCACAACCTGTGCCAACATCTCACCACCCTCACAGGAAAGAATTTCCTCCTAATTTGTACTCTAAACCTATCCTCTCTCAGTTTAAAAACATTTTCCCTTTGCTACCTACCCACATAAAAAGTCCCTCCCCAGCTTTCCCGTAGGCCTCACAAGATCCTGAAGGCAGCTATAAGGTCTTCTTGGAGCCTTCTCCAGTCTGCAGAGCCCCAGCTCCCCCAGCCTGTCCCCATAAGGGAGGTGCTCCAGCACTCTGGTCACCTTCAAGGTCCTCCTCTGGACCAACAGCTCCATGTCCTTCCTGTGCTGGGGGCCCCAGAACCAGACGCAGTGCTCCAGGTGGGGTCTCACGACAGCAGAGCACCCAACCTCCATCTGTGCTTGGGATTGCCCCAGTCCAGCTGCAGGACCTTGCACTTGGCCTTGTTGGGTCGGCACGGGCCCACCTCTCCGTCCAGCCCAGGTCTCTCTGGACAGCATCCCTTCCCTCTGCTGTGCTGACTACACCTCTCAGCTCGGTGCCATCTGCCAAGTGCTGAGGGTGCACTCGATCCCATGGTGTGTATCACCCACAGAGGCGTTCACTAACACTGCTCCCAGCCCTGAGGAGCACCACTGATCACTGGCCTCCACCTGGGCAGCTCTCTGAGTGCGACCATCCACACAGCACTGAGCGGTCCACCCATCAAACCCATTTTTTCTCCAGTTTGGTGGGCAGGACGGCGTGCAATAGGGCGTTACACAGAGGTTAAGCTAGAGCTCTGTGCGAGGCTGGCTACTGCCCTCCTCCCCTTAGCGCAGCAGTGAGCTCCTCTGGGAAGAGGCCAGAGAAGCAAAGGAGAGCACAAAAGTAAGCAGTAAGAGGGAATCAAGGTAGAAAAAGGTTCGCTGGATTCTGTAGGATGTACATAAAGACGCAATACACGATCACAGAGGGACACCGCCGCACTGAGAGGATCAACCCCCGCTCTGAGGGGAGACCCGCGCGCAGCAACCACCACCTCACCGAGAGGACTCGCGCCCACTAAGCGAACCCGGCCGAGATCCCTACTTATATACCCAGCTCATATGAATATGCAATGAGGCGGGAGGTGCCACCTTGAGGGCGGGCCCGAAGCGGGGCGGTGCTGCCTCATGACTATGCATCGCCTCGTGCATAATGCATGAGGGGGCGTGGCATCGCCTCAGCGCTCTGTCCCTTCAAAGTGCGGGAAGATGGCGGCGGCGGCGGCGGGCCCCGGGAGCCGGGCCGCGGGCTGTGCGCGGCGGGGCGGGCGGCGACGGCGGCGGGGGCGGGCCGGGGCGGAGGAGCAGGAGGAGGAGGCGGGGGCGGAGTGTCCGGCGTGCCGCCAGGCTCTGGGGGAGGCGGTGACGCCGCCCTGCCGCCACTCGCTGTGCCTCGCCTGCTTCCAGCGCTGCCTGCAGGGCCCGGCCCTGCGCTGCCCGCTTTGCCGCAGCCGTTTTGCCAACCGGGCCCGCACCGAACCCTCCGACGCGACGGCCGCCGGAGGAGGAGGAGGAGGCGCGGAGCAGCGGCCGCCGGACCCAGGTGCGGCGGCGGCGGCGGCTCCTGCCCCTCCCCTCCCCTCCCCCTCCTCGGCCCCAACCGCCGCGGCGGCAGCGGGGGGGGGTGGGGGGGGGGCGCGGGCGGGGTCAAAGGGGGCGTGGTTACTGCGCGGTGGGCGTGGCTTTCCCGGTTGGTGGGCATGGTTTGCGTGTGAGGGGGCGGGGCTCTGAGGGAGGGGGCGGTACGCGGAGGCTCGGCTGGGCGGTGGGAGGTGTGATGAGTTGTACGGGCTCAGCTGTGTGCTGCGTGGAGGGGCTGTGGGCAGCCCACTGCTGGCAGAGGGTGTGGGGAAGGGAGTAAGGATGGGGAGTGCCCCCAGACTTCCAGAGTTAGCCCTGTGCATGGCCTGGGGTGAGAGCTTTCAGACTGCCGTCCCCTTCCCTGGGAAAGCACTGGTGATGAGGGGGCCTGTCCGCCCCCCTGGGACAATGCTGGAGGCTGTAGGACCTGTCACCTTCTTTGGGAAGAACATGGTGACAGTGGGACCCATCCCCTTGCCTGGGAAGTCACCAGAGGTGGGAGAACCCACCCTCTTCCCCAGGGCAGAACCATTAGCAGAAGGACCCATCCCCTCCCCTGGGAAGGTGCCAGTGACGAGAGGACCCTTCCCATTCCCCACAGAGGCATTGGCGACAGGAGGACTCATCCCTTTCTCCAGTACATGGGAGACAGGAGGACCCATCCCCTTCCCCAAGACAACAGTGGAAACAGGAGGACCCATTTCCTTCTCCAGAAAGGCACTGGTGATGGGAGAACCCCCATCCCCTTCTCCAGGGCAGTGCCAGTGACAGGAGGACCCATTCCTTTCCCTCACTGTTAGCACCAGGAGGAACTGGGCAGTCCCGAGTGGGACAGTATCGCATGGCCAGGGTGGCACCAGTTTGGATCATCCGGGTGGCCAGCAGCCAGTTATATTATAATAGCATTGCCCAAATAGTTAACGGTTGTGGAGGAAACCTGCAGGGGTTATAAACACCAGATGAGTTCCTGCTGCATTGCAAGAGGAAAGCTCTTGTGTTGAGGGACGTCCCAGTCTTTGTTGACAGAAAGTCCATCATTTCCGAGGGCTTTTTTTTAAGGCATTTCCTCCCTGTATGGAGAGCGGGCTGTCTGCGCTGACAGCACAGTGCGATGCTCCGAGGGACGATGCAGCAGTGTTGGCACGGATCACCCGCATCACCACGAGCGCTCCTCCACCACTGGAAGCACCGTGTTGAGCTCCGGACGGACACCACAAACCAGCTGAGCTCTGCCCCAGCCAGTCCTCACCTCTGGGCTCCCTCTCCATGCATGTGTCAGCACCCTCTCATTCGCCGCGGGAGGAATTGGCAGGATGAGCGTAAACGGCTTAAATTGGTGGTTTGAACTCACCCCACTAACCTCCACTGGAAGCGAATTCGGAAGGATTTGCTGGATGTGATGAATAGAAGGGCTGTCTGGCAGCGAGCTGAGCCAAGCAGCTGGAGGACGGACCGCCGCCGAGCCACGCTCCTCCCCAAAACCTCCCACCAAGAGCATGCTTGCCCTGGCCTGGCCTGCATGGGAATATCCAGCCACGCTGCAGGAACACTTACATTTAAAAACAAATGAATCTCAAGTCTCTGCTTGTCTCGCATTGCCCGAGGTGCGTGTGTTTTGCAGCAGTCGCATCGGTAGTCATTTTCTTTCTGAGCATCCTAAAACTCTGAAAATGTACTGGAGGGAACAGCAGGGGATCTTAGCATGGAGAAACGTGGAGAGTGCACGGGAACAGGGATGTGCCCGTGGTGTTACCCGAGTGCTGGACAAACTGCTGCGCTCTGCATGGAATCGCTGACGTATGGTTGTACTGAAGGCTGTAGAGTGGTTCAATTAACGGTTAATGAGGTGAGCTAAAATGAGCTCTCGTCTGGAATGGTGTTCCTGGTAAGATCAGGCCTGTCCTGAAGCAGCACCAGGTGGCTGCATCAGACTGAAAGCTGTAAAGCTAATTGACTGCTTGTTCTGTGAGTCATTCTAATAGGGCGGAAACTGAAGATTGCAAATGGTAACCCACTAGAAGGAGAGAGAGCAGGGGATGCACTTTGTTTTGACTTCAGCCAGGTTCATCATAGTCGTAGGTTAGCTGGGGTTGGCAGCCGCCCCTGGGTCCTTCTGCTCCACTAGGGCCACGAGAAGAATGCTGCCAGGACCACATCCAGATGGGTTTTGACCCTCTCCAAGGATGGAGAATCTGCAGCCTCCCCAGGCAACTTGTGCCAATGCTTAACCACTCTGATTCATTCAGTAGAACTTGCCTTGTTCCAGTTTGTGCTCGTTACATCTTGGTTCCCAAGGGAACGGCATGGAGCTGCGTCAGGGGAGGTCAGGTGGGGTTGAGGAAAAGGTTCTGCCCCAGAGAACAGTGGGCATGGCACAGCTCCCAGGGCAGCAGGCACAGCCCCGAGCTCCCAGAGCTCAGGGAGCGCTGAGACACAGCTCTGATATAGGGTTGGGGTTTGTGGGTGCTGTGTGTGGCCAGAGCTTGGGGTCAATGATCCTCGTGGGTCCCTTCCAACTTGGGTTGTTTTATAGTTTTATGATCTTCATGGCCCTTCACTGGTCAAGGCAAGCAACATCCTCTTTTGCCCTCATCTGCCAAGGTGGTCACCTCATCACAGAAGACTACCACATCAGTTAATCCTGCCTTCTTCTTCGTAAATCCCTGCTGACTGCTCCCAGTCACCTTTTTGTCCTTCATGTGCCTCGAAATGCTTTCCAGGATCAATTGCTCCATCACCTTTCTGATATCGAGACGAGGCCGACCAGCTGGTCGTTCTGTCTCATTGTCCTTTTTGGAGAGTCACCGAGCCTGGTGGTGTTCAAAGAACGTTTGGATGTTGTGTTGAGGGACATGGTATAGCGAGAACCATTGGTGAAGGGCGAATGGTTGGACTGGATGATCCTGTGGGTCTTTTCCAACCTTTGTGATTCTATGATTCTATGAGAGTAGTGACATTGGCTTTCTTCAGAGCTGCAAGAATCTCCCCTGACCACCATGGCCTTTCGGAGACAATTGAGAGCAGCCTTACAAGGACATTGGCCAACTCTCAGCACACAAGTGCTACCCATCAGGTCCCATGGACTTTTGTGCCTCCAGTCTGTTTAAATATTCCCTAATATCATTCCTGTTCCAGCATGGCTGAGTCTTCCTTGCTCCAGGCTTTCCCAGGACGGGATCCATGTAGACTGAGGCAAAGGAGGCATTGAGCATCTTGGCATTTTTCCACGTCCTTTGGCATCAGCACCGTGCCCACCAAGCAACAGAATGATGTTTTCTTTAGTCTGACTTTTGCTGCTGATGTGCTTGCAGGAACATTTCTGGTTGCACGTCGTGTCACTTTGCCTTTTGCTGTTTCCATTGCAACATCTCTGTTGGTTCTGGTGAAGGTTCAGGAGGACCTCCAGTTGTGCACAGATACCTGAGAGGAGGCAGTAAGGGCAGTACAGCCAGGTTCTTCTCAGTGGTGCCTGGTGGCAGGCATGAATTAAACCATGGGAAGTTCTGTTCCACATAAGAATACACTTATTTTCACTGTCCTGTAACCAAGCACTGGCACAGGGACCAGAGAGGGGCTCCTCTCTGGGCTCTCCTCCTTGGTGATCTCCAAAAGGCACCTGGATGTGGGGCTGGGCATCCTGCTCAAGGTGGCAGAGAGACCAGAGGTGCCCCCAGCTTCCCCATTCCGTTATCAAACATGCAAGAAGCTGATATGCTTAGCTGTATCACTTGAAATCCACAGAACTGATTTAGGAAACTACTTTTTAAATACTTTTTAAAATTACTAAAAGCCTGGGAAAGATGCTACCTCTTGACATAGCTGAATTATTCCAGCTTAAACTGGCTAACTGCTTCTGATTTTCAGTCTTGTTTTGGATCCTTTGCTGGGATTCCTGCATAGCAGTGGACTTGTGGAGGCCGCAGCTGGGATCAGGGGTTATGTGCTGTACAAACAGGTATGAAGACAAAGTCCCTGTTGTGACACTTGCCCAACAGAACTGCTGGGAGGTGAGTGGGGCGAAGGTGATCTCTCTGCCCTTAGAGCCCCTGTGCCGTCTCCTGGTGCCCTCCAGCTGCCCCACCAAAAGGACCTGGGTTGGCCCGTGGGTCGTGTGGCCCATCTCCCTGCTCCGTGGGCATCTCTGGTGATGAGTTGCATCTGGAAACACACCCATGGATGCTGCTGTGAGGGCAAATTTTGAACTGAAGATGCAGTGATACGGGGTAACGCTTGTAGTTCTTGGCCGAGTGAGATTTCTCATAGCCAAACAGTTGCCTATTGAAAGCTTTGGAAACGGATAGGTGCAGCAGATGGGAGGCTGGGACCATGGCAGGACATGGAGACGGTGGGTGTTGGAAGATTTGGCCAGCCGAGATGAACAGAGACGCATGTACCGTGCTCCTGGTGAGCTGCTCAGGCCAGGCTGCAAGAAAATAAGGATGCTCGGTGTTCTCCAAGGACAGCAGTCTACCTGGCATCGAGACAGGCAGAAAGAATCTTGTGGAAGGAAAAGCAGATGAGAATTCAGCTTTCTCATCTCGGCACGAGACCAGCTTCACCCGCATGCATCATTTTCTGCCTCTCACTCCTGATGTTACCGTCAGGCATTATAGATATCCTGCAGGAACTTGGAGAACTGACGGAGAAGTGAGCAGGGAAGCAGAAATTCAGTTTCTTTTTGTGGAAAGAGATTGATCAGGAGTGGTAATAAGGTGTAAGGGGCAGAGAAGCAAGAGAGCAGCAGGTGTTTTTGGAAGGGCCGTGGGAAGCCTGCTGCTTTCTGTCAAAGTGGGATGGATGTGTCTCAGTCACTCCTTATGGACACGTGGGTCATCCATCGGGGAAAACACCTCCGTAAGGGGTGAACGCATGGAAAACTTTGCCTGCTATCTAGTTAGAATCTCCTTTGTTGTAAAAATCAGTTGGTTGCCTTTGTTCCTCTTCTGCCCCGTAGCTCTGCAGAGCAATTAATAACCGATTCCTTTCTAAGAGGGTGTTTTTAATTGCCGTGCCTGGAGCACGACTTCCTCGTCCTTCCTCTGAGTGTTTTGGCTGTGGTTTCCCTTTCAGCCTGCCGGCCTAGACCAGTCTTGAGCATTTCCTGGTGGTTCCTTCGTTTCCTGCCATTTCTGCAGCCTGTCTCCAGCTTTCCCCAAGTGCACAGTGCAGTCACGATAAAGTCTTTCCACGCAGTGTGAACAGCAGTGATGTGATCCCACATTCTCTCAGTGCAGCACGTTTCTGTCTTCCAGCATGGGTGATGCATGGCAGCTTGATGGCGTGTGTTAAATGTAAGGCTGTCCAACAAAGAACATGTAAACAGGTTGCCCAAGAAGGCTGTGGATGCCCCATCTATCCCTGCAGGCATTCAAGGCCAGGCTGGATGTGGCTCTGGGCAGCCTGGGCTGCTGGTTGGTGACCCTGCACATAGCAGGGGGTTGGAACTGGATGAGCATTGTGGGCCTTTCCAACCCAGGCCATTCTATCATTCTGTGATAAAGGTGAGAATGTGCACGATTGTGGCAAAGCTGTGTCTTCGGGAGCAGTTACCACCCATGCCTTGAGCCTCACTCTTCTGCACTGCAGCCATCCATGGTACTTAAACTCTTTCTGCTCTACCGTTCAAATCAGTAATGAAGAGAGCTCTTAGGGCCAGCCCTAAACGAGTCCCAGTGACAGTGTGGGAGACTGTCCTGATGTGGCACTTGATCCCTATCTCTTGAAGAATACTTTTTCAGCAGATGATGCGTCATCCTTCTGAGTAATGGTTATACCCAGGCTAACTTGGTATGGGGTTTTGTGTGATTCTGAATGGACAACGCAAAGCCTTTTTGTTACTCATGTGCTGGGAACAAGGTTATCCTATACCCAACTATCACAGGAACTGAAGGCCAAGCTGGGAGAAGCCATGCAAGGAAACCTCCTGTGTCATGCCTGCCTCCCAGCCCGCTCTTCCTTATCCACAGAGGTGTGAAGGCAGCATTTAAGTCCTTCACAATATGCTGGCTTCCTGCACTCTCATGCTCTTGTTTTGTTTCTTTTTACACTTCTGTGCAGAGCGAGATGTGGACAGCGTAGCATAGTGCATGTATGAAGGCTTCTCTGAAGTACACACATCCCCCTAATGCTGCCAGTCCTCGATTTTCTCAATAAAGAAAAAGGGTGGATATCTTCACGTCTACAGAAGGTGGAAAAATGCCACTCACCCCTGGGAGATGTACTCCTATCATTACTTGTTTCCCCCTCGCCCCCTAATTATCCCACCAGAGATGGAGGTGAGATTGAATTAGCACGAGTTGTTCATACACAGTGGTTGGTTGGGGACAGGAAAGAGAGGGAAATCTTCCCTAAATATTCCCTTCCATGTCCTCGTAAGGCTGTTTATGATATATAGGAAGCGTTCCACTGGCATATCTTTACATAATTACTTAATAAACCACTTTGAGTGAGTTAATTACTCCCATCAGAAACCTGTTTCCAAACTTCTCTGCGTTCACGGCCAGAAAACACTCTGTGTTTCGAAAGCATCGAGATCCCATTCCACAGAGCAGAGCACCAACTGCTGGAAGTAGGAACGAAAAGCTGTGAAAACCTCAAGATTTTGGTTGTCTCTGCTGGGAGCAAAGGGGAAAAGGAGGTGGCAGACATTGCTGAGAGCATCTGGGCAAGCAGCAGAGCCCATGGATTCATAGAATTGTAGGATGAGTTGGAATGGGCGTCTAGAGGTCACCTAGACTGGAACTTTGGCTGCAGGACGAGGAAACAAAGGCTTTCTGCACTGAGGTGACTGTTTTAGTGTCTTTATATTCCATCTGCATGGAATATTCTCCAAGTGCCACTCAGATGAACAGTGCCTGGCTGCAGTGCCGACTTTGGAGGGCTAAAATCGGGAAGGTTAGAAAACAGAAAGTGTGTTGTCCCCTCAACTGGTGCAGGAACCCATTGTGTTTTTGTGATTGAGCACAACAGGGTGGAAGCCCTGTCTGCAAGCATTGAGGAGCAGATGCTGACATTGCCTTGTGGTTTTGGTGTGGATTTCATCCTCGAAGCAAAGCCCACATCGCAGGGCCAGCCTTTCCCTGCAGCCCTTCACTCAGAGACCATCCCTGCATCTCTGCAGCTCCATCAGGAGAAGAACCAGGCAGGAATTGTGTTGCAAAGCCAACCAAGAGGCATTTCCTTGAGTCTCACACATTGCCATCGTTCTGTTCGGGAGCACATCGGGCGGCATCGAGCCAGCGCTTCCAGCTGGGATTAATGGCGGCACCCAAAATTAGGATGTGATGAAGCAGAGGCATAGAATGCATTGTGGGTATTTCTGGGGCCAAGGAGGATGTAGGATTGAAGGTCCAGGGGAGCAGAGATGCGCTCAGCATGCCCCACTGATAATGGTTCTTCTTGCATTTCTAAAAATGAGTGAGGAATTTGGGCTCTCTGTCTTTTTTTTAATGTCTCTATGAGAGATACCAGTAACTGCATAGTGATGCTGGGCCTGGAATTGCCCCCACCTGGATGCATTCGCTAATCCAGCAGAACTTTATAAGCGTCTCATTATTTAGGATCTCTTCTGGCTTTCTGCACTGAAGAAGTGATGGGACAGTTGGTACAGCTCGCTCATCTCCCTGGGTTAACCCACACGTTTTTATGGCCCTGGAGGGAGAAAACACCTTTTTAGCAGGGAGGATAAGATCTGAAGCCAACCTGAAGCACCCAGCAGGAGCTGGTGGTTGCTGCGGGCACATTGCAGATGGGAATTCAACCTAATGACATGCACAGGGAGCTCAAGGATGTGATCGGCGTGGCTGGTGGCCGTCTTCCAGTGTGGGCACAGAGCCGTCATCACACATGGTGGCACCAGTATGGCACTTTCCTTTATGGCACGAGCTCTTGCAAGAGGGAATGGAAGCTTTTTCAAAGACAAAGCAGACTGTTAGTCTGTACTGCACTGCAAGAGGTTTGTTCCCTTTCGAAGCAAGCAAACCTTGCAGCAGTTCCATGCGGTTTGGTACACGTGGGCGCTGGCTGTGTTCCCACTTCATCACTCCATCACTGGGAGTTCAGCTGTGGGAGTTTTGTTAGCTAATTGAAAAGCCAAAAAGATGCAATCAGCCATCAGCTCGGGGCTATATCGGGGTCCTGGGCTGTGCCTGCAGGCACAAGGCTGACAGGCAAATACGCATGAGGTTTTTGGTGGCAAAACAAGTGAACTGCAATGAAGTAGAGATGCCGGCTGTGTGCTCACTTCCACGTTGGAAATCATCCCTTAGGGTCAACATGCTGGTGGTATTTTGGGACAGAAAACACTCCCTAAACCAGCAATGTGGGCATAGTCGTGCTGGGAGAAGCCAACACCAGCTGCACTGCAGACACATTCACTGCATGCTACCCACACTACCAGCGGCGTTTGCATAAACCTTCTGCAGGCAGTGGGGCAGTGGAGGAGCAAAGATGGGCAGCCCAACACCCTGCACTAAAATGTGCTTCCTTTCTCTCTTCTTTTTCCAGATTTTATATTCAGAGCACCCATCAAATTAAGTAAACCAGGAGAACTTCGAGAAGAATATGAAAGCCAGCTAAGGAAGGTACGGTATTCCCTTTAACTGCAGTTTTTCTTCCAGAACCACGTGGATTCCCAGCAGGAATGCCATCCTACCTGTAAGGAGGTTCGAAGGGCTTTTCATCCCTGCTCTGTAACAAAGGTCATTGATTCCCTTTTTGCTGCTCAGCCAGCTCAGGGAGGTGTTGGCAGCAGCCAGGCGTGCAGAAGCCAGCTCCTGCTGCCCTGGGCCACCTTCCAGGGCCTGGAGATGGACCATCCTTGGTGGACCTCGGTTGTAAAGGCTTTGTGAGAGCATCCATATCGCCAGAGGCAACTCTGTAGAGAATTTTGTGTTTTGTACATTTGAAAAAAAAGGGATTGTTTGAACCTATATCACTGAAATCCTCTGGCATGGGCTGCACAGAGCCGTGGGGGCCCCATCCCTGGAGGTGCCCAAGGCCATGGATGGGGCCCTGGGCAGCCTGAGCAGGTGGGGTCAACCAGCCCACAGTAAGAGTGAGGCTGGGAGGGGCTTGAAGGTCCCCATACAACCCAGCTATGCGATGATTCCATGATTCTGTGATTCTGTGAAATGCCTCCAATGGCTTGTCAGGTACGGAAATTTGAAGCGAGAAACACTGTGGCAAAAGCAAGGATTGCTGTAGCTGAGCATCTAATCGTTTCCAGTCCCAAATGCTTTAATCCCATAAGCATGGTCCCACTGTGTGCCTGGACTCCTGCACAGTACTGCTGGAGCAGCACCATGATGTGTTCTGCTTTGGGATGTTCCCCACTGTTAGGTTTGCCTGCTGGGGAGAAGGAGCAGATCTGTCACTGATAACATTTCGGGCTTTTGTTTGAAGGTCTCCACAACATAGGAAGAGCTGGAATGTTTAGATGGAAAGATAACCTCGTGCACTGACTAAGCAGGAAAATACAGTTTGGGTGGTATTTCAGATAAACAGCTACTCAGGGAATGCTTGTATTAAAATCATACATGGATTAGGAAGGGTTTTCTCTCCTTCTTCTCCATGTGTGCAATTAGTAGTGCAATTTCATTGGGATCACTTTGATTGCAGCCTTTGGTTCATTGATTGTAAGGAATGGAAACTTCTTTGGTCCAGCCTGCTTGTGCTGGGTAGACTGTGTGCTGTGTATGTCGAGTGCTGTGGCTCTTCTAGCAACACTGAGAGGCTTTGTTGAAGAGGTGTTGGGTCAGGCAGCAATGCAAGACTAAGCACTGAGAAATGAAAGTCTGGTTTATTAATTAACTTCAACGAGCATCACTGTATTTGGCAATTGAATTTATTTTCGCTGGAACCTGGAGGACGAGTCTGTTCTACTTAAAGAAGAAAGCAAGCTTTTCATGTAGGTATTAGCAGCAGACCTTGCCAGGGTATTATGAATATCCTGGTAACTGAGTGAGAGAATTCCCACCGTGGTTTGGGAGCCAGCTCATCATTTCTGCGGGTTTTCCTGGTGTCTGAGGCAGAACTGCTAATTTCTCCTTGTGGGGAAGTTCTTGGTGTGATTATAGGGGGCTTTTGTGCCCCCAGGTTCATGTAGGCTTGCTGTGCTGAACAGGGACGATGCTCTTGAGGTGCCTCCAGCCTGCTCCAGATCTCCAGGTAATGGCCCCAGGATGCATCAGGGGAGGTTCAGGTTGGATACTGGGGAAAAATTCTTCTCCAAAAGAGTGGTAATACATTGGCACAGGTTGCCTAGGGAGGTGGTGGTGTCACCATCCCTGCAGATGTTCAAATAAAGGGCAGATGTGGCACTGAGGGACATGGTCAGTGGGCATGGTGGGGGTGGGCTGGGATTGGATTTGGGGATCTTGGAGGTCTTCTCAACCCTTAATGATTCCGTGATTCTATTCTATGATTTTATTCTATTATTCCTGCAGGGATTAAACCATCTTCTCTCCCATCTAACTCCTGTACAGCATCTCTGCAGGACAGACTTCCTGGCTAGTGGGTATTTTGTCACCATTTCCCAATTCTGATCACGTAACGACCAACTTCACATACAACATACCAAGTTCAGATAAGCAGTCTGAGTCACAGTCAGCCTGCAGTGGGCTGCAGAAGTCCCTGCATCTGCTGCTTGACTTCAGAAAGGAGATGCCACACAAACATGCACCAGCACCTCTCACTTCCCCATCTGTAAAGGAGATGCTTGAATGTTCCCCTGGCTTTTTGAGGATGTTTGGCTGTTGGCTTCCCCTTTTTGCTCACAGAGAGATGGGAGGGGGGTTTCTGTGCCATCATGACAGAAATTCCAGCTTTTCCCTTGCTCCAGGCAAAATTTTAGTTCTTGACTAATTGAAGGGTCACTTGGTGCCCGTGATTTTGGGGAAAACTCAGAATTAGGCAGCATCTCCTATGCAGAGGGCTCAGATTTGGGGACCAAAGCTGGTTTGTAACTGGGTGTTCCTCTGTCTGGAGGCACATGGTGTCACCTGGTGGTGACATGGGGACAACCCTCGCTGTCCTCAGCCTTCCAGCAGCTTTCGCATCCCCCGTGAACTGTTTTCCAAAGCTGAGTTCCGGACCTCCTTCCCTCCTCGTGCAGTTAAAACCAAAGTAGTGGCCATCGTTCCGCAGTGAGAAACTTATTGGAAGTGGATCATCTGGTGGTGTGATTTTCTTGGCACTGGGTGACCTGGCTTTCAGAGTCGAGCACTTGCTGCCTACTACCTGCAGGACAAGAATTGTTTTCCTTTTGTGCCATGTTTTTTTCCCCCTTTTGTAATATGACTGCCTCCTGGTGATGCATGCTAGCACAGTTTGTGCTTGCACCTTCAACTTGCTGTCCCATGGATTTGCTTCAAATTCTTAGATATTCCTTCCTACATGCTGTTATGTAAGCATGTGGCTTTATGTTTGGGAATCGGGTATGATTTTGTAAGTTGGAGAAAAAGCCAAGATTCCCATCTAGCTCCTTCCATTCGTATGGAAAGGATGGAAGTGTTGGGTGGGATTTCAGTTGCCCCGAAAAGTCATCTTCATGATGAGCCTCAGTGTGACCTTTTTTTCTCAGATACTTTCAGAGGGCCTCCCAAAGCACAGAAACACTGCAGAAACCTCACGAAATGTGCAGCGGAGTACTCCCCATGTCTGAATCATGTGGCAGTAATCGGTCTCAGTCAGATGATGTTCTCACTTCAGATTATTAATAGATCAGGATTTCAAAGATGTGTCTTAAAGCATCGCTAAACCAGACGCAAAATCTGTCTTCGGAACCATTTGCTACACACCCACCATCAGCCAGATGAGGTTTTTTGCTGCTTTCTGCTTTCTCTCCTCCTCCTCCTCCTCCCTCCCTCATCCCTGTAGTTTCGGATTCAGTAGAATTTGGATCCTTCCTCATCTGAAAATTACACTTTGCTTTTTGTGTAACGCGCTGTGAACCCAGTTTTCCTTCTTCAGCTTCTAAGATGGGTTCACTCACGTGTCCATGCTTATGTTTTTTAACCTCAAAACAGGGAAAAAAAACAGAGCTTATTTTTGGAAAAGCAAAAGCTAGTTGTTGTTGCATTGTCACCAACTCTCTTCACATACTGTGCTGCAGCGCAACTACACGAACCCCAGGAAAGCTTTGTGCCTTTATTTCCATCAGCATCGGAAGGCAGAAGGACACTGCTGTCCTGGCAGGAAGGTGGGAAGCCATGAGGAGATCCCACACTAAGCTGCGGGGCAGAAACAGAGCTGTAATTCCACAGCAGGAGGTTGAAACTGGATGATCCTTAAGGTCCTGTCCAGCCCAACCATTCTGTGATTCCTAGCACTGAGCACAACTGTGAAGCAGCAGCACAGATCTGCTTGCTGGCAACCAGTGGCCAGACTTGTCAAGGAGGACCACTTGTAGAGGTGGGGTGGAAAGAGAAGTTCCATCCAGGCACCTACATGGGCTCTTTGTAGCGTTATGTACGAGTGTTGAGTACAGGAAGAGATGAGGGGCTGAGAAATGAGAGAGGAGAGGTATTGTGGTGTTATCCTGGGCAGTATGGCTGGATGGATCCAAGTGCATGTTGCACACCTTGTTCAAAAGGAAGAGATTGCTGGGATGGTTCGGTCTGGAGAAGAGGAGGCTGAGGGGAGACCTTATTGCTTTCCACAACTGCCTGAAAGGAGGTTGTAGCGAGGTGGGATCTGCTTCTGCTCCCAGCTAACGGTGATAGGACAAGAAAGAGGTCGTGGTCTCAAGTTGCACCAGAGGAGGGTCAGGTTGGATATTAGGGAAAAATTCTTCTCTGAAAGTGCACTGATGCATTGAAGCTGCTCTCAGCCACAGGGTTTAGAGTGGGGTGGAACTGGGAGTTGGTTGGTTCCTCCCAACTTGAGATACTCTGTGATTCTAAGCGGGGGGCAATGAATGGAAGGAGCACGGTGTATGGGGCACAGCAACACCACGGTTCAGTGCAGAGCTCTTGGGATACACAGCAGGACACTGCTGGGGCTGCCATGGCAGTTCAGCCTTTGTTCAGTCTTCATTTGGGTTCATAAAGTGCTGTAGCGCAGCGCATGTGAGAAAAAGAGTGTTGCCTCATAGTCTTTGTGAATTGCTGCTAAAAGTAATGAGAAAATGTCTAAAAATAGGTGAGAATTCAAAATCAGGTTACAACTTTGGGACTCTTGTTGACCGTCAGAGGGTTGGATGGTCTCTCTGGGTCTCCTCTATCCCAAGATGTCCATGAAAGTTTACATAGCAAGAAGTAGTTTACATAGCATGGGGATTGCCATAACTCACAAGTGTGAATTCGAGTGGTACTTTCTGTATACCTGACAAGTTGTGTGTGTAGTGTTGCAGTCCATTTGAAGACTGAAACGTTGTAGCTTGCACGAAACTACTGTGTATATGCATTGTTTTGCCCCATTAATTTGTAGTGTGATAATTCATGAGTAGACAGAAGCTTTTGTCTCTAGTTTAGAAACCGGTTTGGCAGAGAACTCATTGTCAAACATTGCATCCAGCAGTGCCTTTGCTGTTTTGTAGTGGTATCCCTGCTTTGTGTAGATGCAGAAAGAAACCAGTCTTCCCATGATTGCTGGCGAGGGAGGCAGAGCAGAGAAATGGAGACACAGAATTAAATGTTCTGGGGGCAAACTTGTTTGGAAAATCACTATTGACAACCAGGTGTGGAACTCGAGGCATTACCATTATGCTGTCTCTTTTGTCATTGTTTCCAGCTGAGAGAAGAAAAGGTACAAGAAGAAAAAGCTTCTGAGGACCTGATTCACAAGCTCATGGTAGATGAGATGGAAGTAGGAAAACGAAAAATGGAAGAGCAGCAGAAGAAAGATGAATCTCTCGTGCTCAAAGTGAACCAAGAGTGTGTAAGTAAGATTGTACTTTCCAGACTGCATCAGAGACACCAACCAGGTGAAATACTGCTGAGTTCCAACCCTGGAACAGGAGTTAGGTTTCTTAAGATGTTTCTTCCTTTGACTCTACGTGATTTCCAGGATTGATTTCTCGATAGCCCTGAAGGATATGAGCTAAGAGTTCACAAAGATTCATACTAACAAGACCTATCTTCTAAGAAGGTTTATTATGCCCGCAGATGTCTTTCTGGAGGTTTGTCTCCACTTCTTCCACCCAGTTTGCTCACAACTGAGGGTGCAGCTGCACTGAACGTGCAGAGGTGGCACACAGCCGTTCCCGGAGCACGTCTCCACAAGTCCCTTGTAGTGTGGCTGTACAATGCCTATTTCTCCTTCCAGTTGAGAGACTCCACAGGAAATGCTCTTAAGAATTAAGGACTGGTAGAAGATTATTTGGGCACTGGCTCATGTCCCACAGTACCTTTGCTGTGGGATTTTCTCAAGTTTACTGCTGATCCAGTGTTTGATCTTTAAATTATTTTTCTTTGGCGTGTCACAGCCATACATAGGAGCTGTATGCTTATTTTTTGCATTATTTGTTCTTTGAGGACTGGGGCTCTTTCAGCTCCAGTGAAGAGAACTGCATGAGCATGTGCATCTGCTGGGAGGTTGTGTTCGTAGTTTATATCCTTGAGGTGTCATCACATCGGGGGCTTTTGGAATATTAATGCCTTTGCAAGAAAGACCTTTACTTTCCAAGTGATTCTTTTTGTCGTATATGTCAGCTAACTCTTCCTTGATTGACTTCAGTTTCCTGAACGTCTCTCGGATTCAGAAAATGAAGAACCATTCCAAGGCAAGCAAACACATCGGTCAGCATTCGTTTCCAAGACCAGTGCCTACTCCTTCGCATTCCTTTCAGGGTAAGATGCTGAGACTCCGTTGAGGCTGATTAATGTGCGTTGCAGATGTAACTGTCTTGTTCTCCTTGCTGTTGTTCCAAATGTACCTGAGACGCTTTGAATTTAATTCAAAGGGTTGTTGCAGTCCAAAAAAAGCAGTCGCTATTCTGGAATTTAAGAATTGGTAAATGTAGCATCTGTCTGATTACCTCCTGC
Source organism: Bambusicola thoracicus (assembly GCA_002909625.1). Taxonomy (NCBI): domain Eukaryota; kingdom Metazoa; phylum Chordata; class Aves; order Galliformes; family Phasianidae; genus Bambusicola; species Bambusicola thoracicus. The sequence continues at coordinate 5,200 of PPHD01005318.1, read as the reverse complement.
CTGCTGCAAAATCCTGGGAGTTAATGCATTTACTGTTCATCCCATGAAGCTGAAAAATCACTAACTGTAGATTTAAGTTGCAAAACTCAGAAGTACAGAATTCTTTAGGTTAGATTTGAGTGCTGGACCTATCTCCAGCACACATGCTAAGAGGCAGCATCTGCCCCAAACCACTTATCAGTGAGAGCTGCTGCATGAGGTACTGCAAGCAGCTGAGTAACACGGTGTGACTTCACACCAGCAGCACACGGGCTTCCATAGCGCTGTCATTAACCTCAATTAGTTACGAGGGGTAGAGGCGTCAGGGTATTTAGCACAGAGCCCTTGAACACAGACTGGTGCTCTAGGGAAGACTCAGGTGCTGTGGTGCAGAGATGCCATTCCATCTGCAGCTTCAGCTGCAGGTTTCCATGGCCAAAACCCCGGGCAGCATCTGCTCAGTGCTGTGGTATCACCCTGAAGTGATGCAGGCAGCACTCACAGCCCCGCAGGGCTCGTGGCTTGATTCCAACTCTTACCGAGATATTTAGAATCAGAGAATCACCAAGGTTGGAAAAGACTACTAAGATCATCTAGTCCAACCATCAACCCATCACAAGACTATCGCTATCACCCATGACATTTCTGCATAATATGCAACAGTTTGGTTGGAAGGAACCTACAGTGATCATCTACCCCAACTGCTTTTGGTTGATGGCTTCATTCAGCAGTCTGAGGCCTTGGCATAGAGGTGGGCAACAGTCAGCTGTTCCCATCAAACACCCACTTCTGGGTTTGGAGCTCTATTTGCAGTCCCTGCAGCTCCAGGTTTCAGGTGTCCTTTCTGCTGGGAATATTCAGCATGCTGCTCCCAAGATAAGGAGCAATCTCACGTATTCACGCAACTGCTTTGCAGGAACCTAACCTCCAAGGTGGAAAGGAGTCGGAGCTGCAGTGACACCATCCAGGAGAGATCAAAGAGCAGGCAGAGATCGGCCCCAGCCAACAAAGCAAAGGTACCACCTGTTCCCAACAACGCGCGGCAGGGAAGGGTTTGATGTGTCACATCCTTATCTGAGTTCGTGCAGTGACAGCAATCTGGAGATATCAGATACTGGTTTTGTGGTGGTGTTATTGCCCTGGGCCAGTCACCTCCTTGCAGCTTGCAATAAAAACCTGCCAGGTTTGAAATTACAGGGCAGGAGAGCAGACGACTTACTGAGCTTTTTGTTCATGTTGTGGCGTAACTGGAAATTGGAAGGTCTCTCTTCATTCCTTTGTTTTGTAATTCATTTTCTTTCCAAGGCTGAAGCCCCAGCAAGTTAAAGGAAGAAATCGTGACAGTTTAGAAGAAAATCCTCTCTTCCTCCCACTTTCTCCCCCATTCTTAGTTTAAAGGTGCTTAAAAAGTTGTTCAGAGTTGTTCGAAGTTGCTTAAGTAGAGCAAAACTCATTGCTTCTCTGGTGCTAGAATACTTTCTTTGGCGCTTTCACTGAACTCTCTGCTATGGGAAGAGTCGGCCTGGCCTTGCTTCCCTCTGATCCAGGGAATTAACAATATCTGTTACACTGTGCACCAGGCCTTATGTCTCAGTGGGCATGGACCGTGGTCTTCAGTCTCTTGTTAAAAGCTTGGTCCAGTTCCCATCTAAACTGGAGTGAGCTCAAAGCAAGGGTCTGTGTCTGAGCTGCCCTCCCAGCCATTCATTTTTTCAAGCAGGTGGTTTATGTGGCTCAATAAAAGCTGTGCTGCAGGGATGTCCCACAAACCTGTTTTGACCTCAAAAAAAGCTAGTAGGAACCATTTACCTTTGGCTATGTGCAGCTTTTATGTCAGATTTATGTATGGGTGGGATCTGGCACGTGCTAGGTAGAACAGCATTAGGAGATGACAAGACATGCTATTCTTCAGGTCTGCCAGAGATTGTTCCAGCACTGGCACTGTGCATGGGGAATGCTCATGGAGGTTCCACTGATCTGCCTCTGGCACACAAACAGCTTTTAGTAGAGAAGTGTGTTAAACCCAGGCCAAGTATTCATTCTTGCTCCCCTGTGCCTTGCTAGGGAGCAAAGAGCCCTCTGGTGACCATTACCGTTGAGGAGAGCAGCTTCCTGCAGCCAGGGTAGTGCTGGGGCTTCTCAGCTTTGTGTCTCCAACAGAGGAGTCGCCGTTTGCCCTATCCCAGTGGCTCAAAGAGCATTTCTAACACTAAAATAAATTTGAGACCCAGGTATTAGATTGGATAGAAGGAAAAGTTTTTTGTTCTGGTAAGGATGGTGAAGCACTGGCACAGGTTGCTCAGAGAGGTGGTGGATGCCCTGTTTGTGGAGATACCCAAGGTCAGGGAATGAGCTCTGAGAACTGATGGAGCTGTGAGCATCCCCGTGCACTGCAGGGATTAGGATCAGATGGCCTTTATGGGCCCCTTCCAACTCAAACCATTTTGTGATTCTGTCGTGATGGTGCTGGGATCTTGCTTATGTCCAGTATTGGCAGTGACACATGCTGTAACCAAACTGCATAGAGGAGGAGCCGAGCTTCAACCCCATGCCACATTTCTCCCCTTCTCCTTGCCCATATTTGCCCGTTCCCTTCTCCATGACAAGCTTGTTGAGCAGCCAAACCTTGCCTTGCAGGTCCCACCCATCACCAGTGCATCAACACCTCTGCTGGGAGTCCTCTCCTCCACCCAGAACAACCGCTGCCTCTCTGCCCCAGACCTGACAGCAGAGAAGCGCCCACTCCTCAACCCCGCATCATCTCTCTCGGCCCTACACAAACCAGAGCGATCCATCAGCCCTGAAAGCAACGACAGCATCTCAGAAGAGCTCAACCACTTTAAGCCCATCGTCTGCTCACCGTGCACACCTCCCAAAAGGCTTCCTGATGGCCGTGTCCTCAGCCCTCTCATCATAAAATCCACTCCAAGGAACCTCAGCCGGAGCCTGCAGAAACCAACCACCTACGAGGCCAGCCCCAGAATACTGAAAAAATGGGAGCAGATCTTTCAGGAGCGTCAGATTAAAAAGACTCTCTCTAAAGCGACCCTTACGTCATTGGCTTCGGAGCCCGGGGAGGACGTTACACTTCCTGACATCACCCATAAGGAGCATTCCCAGATTCAGAATGATCAGCTGCTGCCAGATGCGACAGGAGACCCTCACCCTGAGCTGGATTTCCTTCCTTCTATCAGCGAAATGAAGAGAGGAAGCGAGAGGAACAGGGATTCCCAGGCCTTAATAACAGACAACAGTGCTGAACCAGAGATGCGATTGAATGCAGCCCCATTGCACGCACGTGTCTCCGAAACCCCTGATGTCAAAGCCAACGTGTTCACGGACAAATCCTGTCTTAATCTTGGCCCCAAGGCGCTGAGCAGAAGGATCATGGGGGTGCCGGACAGCAGCACTCTGGGGGTTCTGTCAGGGAAGAAGCAGCTGAAATGCCTGAACAACAGCGAGCTGATCAACGTGCAGAACAACACCTGCAACTCCGTCGAGAACATCATCAGTGAACAACCGCCAGCGTTACGACGGGGACGGAAGAGACGCTGCAAAACAAAGCACTTGGAGCACAACGGCTCTGTCAAAAGACTGAGGCACACAGCAGGGGAGCCAGGCTTGGAAGAGCGCCTGGTTCGGGAGGTGGAGCAGAAGCTGCAGCAGGAGGAGGAGGACAGGAGGTTGGCCCTGCACCTGCAGCGCATCTTCGACAGTGAGAACAGGACAGTGGATAGGCGGAAAGTCAGGGTGGATCGGTATCTGCTGCGGTCGAAGAGCACTCTGGGTGCCAAGTAGCACTGGTGGACGATGTTGCCTTTCTAGAGGACAATGAGGTTTATCAAATTATCTTACAGGAAAGCTATTTTTTGTCATACTTCCACCCACGCTGTCGTTTTTCATTTCGGTGGTAAGACATTCGAGGTCCAGTTCAGAGAGAAGCCAGAGTCCTTCCAGATTTAAGCAAAAGAGGAAAAGTTCCTCCGGCCTGGCTGGTCCGTTGGTCTGAGAGAGGTCTGGCATCCTGTGAATGCACTGCAGTGCAGCTGGTGGTTGTCCTGGCTGGAAGGGTTGGTTGCGCAGGCAGCCTGGGTCCTGGGCACCCTGGTCCCTGCTGGGTGGGATTCAGAGGTCCCTTCCAGCCTCAGCTGTTCTATGGAGGACCTCATCCATTCATTGCCATGTCCATATTCCAGGAGAAATCGGAGCTCTGCTTACAGAGGAAACCAGGCTGGTCCCATCCTGGGATTTGCAGGAGGGACCAGCGGATCCACCTGCAGTGCTGACCAATGAATGTATCTCGCTGGCTGCACCAGCAGTGCAGATCAGAGGTTGTCTTCTACAAGTAGAAGGCTAAATGCAGTGAAAAGAAAGTTGTAAAATCAGGTTTTTATAGAAAAGCATTATAGGAACTTGTATGTTCATGTTAATGATGGGGCAGAGAGCAGCTGGGAGCCATCCTCCGAGCACTGCGACCCAAGGAACAATGCAGCTTTTCTCCCAGGTTTTCACCCTGTCCATGCTAAATGTTGGAGCCCAGAGAAGGAAATGCTGCCCTGATGTTGGGAAGGAGGGGTCAGGCACTGCCGGCTCTGGGCAACATGCAGGTGCAGTGCAGGGAGCATGGCTGGCCTCTCCCAACACACGGTGAGTGCAACAGGGATGGGATGGGAACCCAGTCCTCCTACCCTGGGGTGCAAGCAGTACAAGCTACCCTCCCCATTGCTTAAACCACTAGCATCTCAGGTAAGCAATGCACTGCACAAAGCTTGTTTAAGGTATAAGGTTGGGCACGGGGCCGCCGGAGGCTGGAGGAGCTGTTGGGCTTGGTGGGGTAGAGTTGTGCCTTTGATGACAGCCACACTCTGGGCTCTCCTACCTTTCCCCTCTCCTCCCCATCATCCAAAGTGATCCTTGGGTTCTTGCAAGGAACTGGGCTCAGGAAGAATCAGCTCAGCTCCATCTACGGGTGCTGCTTTGCAGTGTCTTCGGGGGAACTCCGGTGCTGGGGGACAAGTTTTGCAGGATGGACCTGAAGCGTGGGACAGCTCGCTGTGACCAATCCCAGAGAATTATCGTTGCCCAAATTCCTCCTATCTAAAAAATGGCTGAATGTCTTCCTCTTTGAAAACAAAAAGAAAAAAAGGAACTGATTTTATTTTTCTCTTCCGCGTCCTTGTGTGACTGCAAGGGCCCTGGCGCTTTTTCCTAATGGAACTGG
>PPHD01005317.1:14902-26621 GCA_002909625.1 Bambusicola thoracicus | reverse complement strand
TTTCTTGATTTACTCTGAATGTTTTCAGCTCTAGAACTTTTTTCTTAGTACACTGTGCATTATGGAGAAGGAGGGGAAAGGAAGAAAGGGAAAAAGAAGGACTTATTGAAGGTTAAATTATTTCATGCTAATGTCTGCCTTCCTTCTGGAGTTCGTCCAGTCATGAACTATTGCTGTTCAATTCAGTCCTGCAGTTCTACTTCACTGTGGTTAGACAGTGGATCAATTTCTGTGCTCTTTTTGTCCATTGTCTGATTTTCTTCCTTTCTCTATGTACGTAATTAAACATCTAAAAGACTTTTCTCCTATTAGCTTGGTGACAAGTGATTGACCTGATCCACAAGAGCAGAAAATGTGAGGAAATGCTCCAGATAACACAGCTGTCTTCATTTTCCCCTCACATTCAGTGGGAGGGATCTGAAGATGCTGACATTCTGGTTCTTCAAAGAATCAAGTCCATAAAATACTCAGTAGTTTGTATTTATGCAACAGAAGTTACATACTGAGCTAACTAATCTACTATATTCCCCATGGAGACATCCCAGCATAGGATATGCTTGCTATCTCTATTCCTGTTTAAAGGTGTCAGCCTAAATCAAGCAGCTGTCATCTACCTAGTGAGCTTGGCTCTTTTCTAGTAGTTAATTGTGCAGACACCATTGATTTGAAGCATAGGCCACTTGCACAGTCTTTGCTTTGCAGGAAAGCAAAGATGAAGAAAGAGGGGAAAATAAACCCATTCATTATATATAAGCCAGACATAACAAATATAACCTCAAAGCTATTTGTAAAATTTGCTAAGTATACATGCTTAATGTGCAGATTATTTCCCATATCTTGATTGTGTTATCACCAAGATGGGCAGCTGAAATAGAAATCAGAAGTAAGCAGTTTCTTTTCAAACTTGTTTCTGATTCCAGTTAGCTTATTTTATAAATAATGTTCTGATGAGGGCAAAAGCTTTCAGAGGAAATCAGATTCGTAAGGCTTGATGGCCAGAATGGAGCATTAGTCTGACCTGCGTAAATCACAGGCCATTACATTTCATCCAGTAAATCCCGAATTGAGCTCAATAATTTGTGTTAATGTCTGATTACACCAACCAATCCAGAAAGGCAGCTAGTAATACTTTAAAAATTTAAAAATGCAAAGTGTGCAACATGGTCAACACAGAGTTAGAAGAAATTGATACTTGTTTCTGAAGCTTTCTAAGCCACATTAAGATATCAGCAAGATATAAAATTGTTGATTTTTCCCGTTGCTGTAGATAAGTGAGACATGTTCCACTTATCCATGTCATGTGTGAAAGACTATCTGGAGTTAAGGGAGTCTTCATTCTCTTTGCTAAAGCTGTAACCTGAATACATTTACAGATTAGACATTTGGGGTTCTGCTTTCACTTTTAATGTCATGAGTTTAAGTGAAAATTAAATGCTTGGGCTTAGGACACTGGAATTATAAGCAACAACTCTCCTATGCAGAAAAGCTGAGGGAGAAGGGTTTGATTAGCTTGAAAAAATGAAGGCTTTGGGGAGACCTCATTGCAGACTTCCAACACTTACAAGGGGCTTACCTGCAGGAAGGAAGCCAACCTTCCATATGGACAGACAGTGATAGGACAAGGGGGAATGGCTTTAAATCAAAAGAGGGGAGATTTAGGTTAGGTGTTAGGAAGACATTTTTTACCCAGAGAGTGGTGAGGCAGTGGAACATGTTGCCCAGGAAAATTGTGGATGCCCCACTCCTGGGGGCGCTCAAGGTCAGGTTGGATGGGCCCCCGGGCAGCCTTACCTGGTGGGTGGTAGCCCTGCCCATGACAGGGGACTGGAACTAAATGATTTTTAAGGGTCCTTGCAACCTAAGCCATACTGTGATTCTACATCATCCCATTGGGGTGCATTTTAAACTTTTCAATATTTATTCTTGAATCCATAACAAACAACAATCCCTTTTTCCTTCCTTCTTCCCCTGATGAGTGTATAAATGTGTATGGAAACATATGCTTGTGCACAAACTAAATCCTAACTTAAAATGCTTAACCTGAATAAATCATAATATTCTTGCATTCAGTGTGAAAATAATAACATACTAATTTGACCAAAATTCATTGCAAAGTAGATTTAAAAAGAATAACTTCAGTCAGCTATGTGATACTAAGAAAATGCTCAGCTCCTTCAGATTTCAGAAGTAATATCAATTTGTGGTACAGACACTGGAAGTAACTGTACATACCCAGAACCAAACACATTCCTGCAAAGCAATGGACCCCTCTTCAAAGTTAACTGATGCACTGTGGAGTGTCACTATTCCCACAGGAGTGACTGGGATGTCAAACATACCTGATTCACTCTGGGGGCATAACTATGTTAATACTGAACCAGAGAAGGCAGTGATCTGGGTGGTGATGAGTAACAGTGTTTTTACAACACAGATCCAACTCAACAACAAAATTCACCTGTATTTATTTTATCTCACGTTTATCAGTGCTGACTTTTCACTACATTCCCTCTCCAGACACCCCTACCATGTGTTAGCAGTGCCATAACCTATGTGATTTCCCATTCCCATCTTTCACATTTCTCCCAGAAGGATGTTTCTAATGTAAATTTATTGGCATCCAGACATCAAATATCAAAGTATGGTATTTATTTTCTCCACGAAAGGCTCAGAAGATTTTAATGTCCAAAAGACTTTAGCAAACGGAAACTTCCTATCCTTAAAGCTGACTAAGCCAAAAGAAAAAGGTGAAATGAGTTAAAATATTCTGAGTATTATATTCTTCCTCTTCCTTATTCCAGTTCTTTATTTCTCCCAGAGAGGAACATAGGCATTTGTTTTGGTACACACATAGTCTCTTTGCAAATCAGACTGATTGCATATTGAGCTTTGTGTGCAACAACTTTGATTTGAAAGAAACTGCATTTTCCAAAATAAAGCAAGGAGAGCTGAGGAAAGAGAGACACAGCTGTATGAATCTTCATGTTCCAGCAGCGAGTGTGTGTTTTTTTTTTTTTTCCTCTTTCCATATATTTGATTCTTGGCTTTCATGTCCTCAGCAGTTTTCTAATTGTTTACTTTTAAAAATAAGGGCAACTCTGGGGAGTTTCTATCTTGTGGTTGCTGACTCTGCCAAGAAAAAAAATTCAGAACTTTTTTTTATGTATAGAATTTTGTCTGCTGTAACTGCTCCTGTAACTGTACTTCTGGTGATAATCTCTTCAAGGCAGAATTGGCAGAATTTTGTCAGGCACAGGCAGTGTTTCAATTAGTTTGTAGCATCATAAGGGACACATACAAAGAATGTGTCACTTTTTGTATTCTCTAAACTATCCTTTTAAATCTATAGGCAATTGGCACCTAGGACTCTTGAGAATGTGTCCCACCTTGGCAGTGGGCATAGTGCCATCCTAGCAGATGGGTATGAGTTTTGGCGTGCTGAGAATCAGTATGTGCATCACGTTTGAGTACAATAGGTCAGCATCTCATCCAAGTATGTGGGAATGAGAGTGTCTGTGCTGAGCTTCTGTGCCAATGGTTAAAGGAATATACCATCATTAAACTAGCTGAAAGAGAAGATTTTGTTTGTTTGTTTGTTTGTTTTTAATTAAGCCACATTTCCTGTAACTACCTGGGAACACAACTTCCCCCACAGTGCTGTGATTCCTGCATCACCAATAGAAGGTAAAATATATGTATATGTACATACACACATATAGCCCATCCAGGAAGACACCATCTTGTTTCAATGAAGATGTGGTTTTGCACTTTGTGGTTTCCCTGCTGAATGCTCATCTAGGTGCAAAAGCCAGATCTGTAGAAGTCAGTGTATGATTTCAACTGAATAGAGCCCTAAGAGCACTACAGTATTTGGCATGAAATTTGTAATGAAGCCCTTGGGTGGGTATTCCCATTCTGGAACCAACGGAGGCTAATTTTGGTTCAGTAACAAAAAAATGCACCTTGCTGACATAACAGAACAGACTTTTTCAAGCTCCCCTTCCCAGTCACATGTGGAAAGTTACTAATAATAGTAAGTACCCTGTGGACTTTCTACTCTAACTTCTATCAAAATGGTGAAAATGCTTCCCAATCAGTACATGATCTCAGGGCATTTGGACCGATTGGATTATCATATCACAACATTTTTCAGTATGAAATGTGGACAGTAAGATTGACATTGTCAGTCAATGGCTTCTCTAGCAGAGGGCATATACTAACAGAAAGCCAAGAGCATTTGGTTCTCTAGAAAAAAGATGACCACTCAGCCTTATTGATGTTCACTGGCCTTTGAAAACATATCATAAGATGCTTTGTAATTTATTAATTTTTTTGCCTATGTTATTGAATATTCTGTGATTTCAAAATGCCATTCCAATTTGAAAAGTAGACAGTTTAGCCCAGACAAAATATACATTTCCTGCCATCATTCATTTTAAGTAGAGTTATCAAAGACATTTTTTTTAATTTTTTACAAAGACTCTACTTTTTTGCCTCATGTAATCACAGTATTGTATTTTTAAACCAACTCTATAATACAGTCATGAAGAGTAATTCTATTTTTCTTCCCACTATCTTCCTTGTTTTTCTTGAGAAAATGAGAGACAAACTGTCATGAATTACTGAGTAACTGTCATGGAAGAACTAGACTCACATTTCAGGTTTTACGTCTCTTGAGATTATCTGTTTTTTGTTGTTGTTGTTGTTTTTTTTTTTTTTTTTTTTTTTTTCTATATAATTGTATCTCAGGTGAAATTGGATAAATGCTGAAGGATTCAAGTCTATGTCTAAAATTTGAGCCACCAGAATCTGAGCTGTGAATACAGACTTCTTCCCTGGAGGCAGCTCTGTTAATGAAAATAATTATAATATTTTGCGTTTTGAAGAAGACTACTCTGGTTTAAAGCCAGTAATGTTCAGGTCTCATAACAGCAGGACAATTAAACTTTTACATAGGTAAATCAGTTGCCCTTACTGTCAGTGTCATTAACTTTGCACTCATTCATCTTTATGGTCTTACAATTTCATGGATAAAAGCTGAAAAGAGATTAACTGGGAAGGCGATGAAATTTCTGGTGATGGCTGTATTTACTGGCAGGGAAATATGAGGGATGATCTGAAAGTAATGACTCCTGTTTTATCATGTTGGTCTAGAAGCAAATGTTGGTGGTATGGCAGTAGAGGTTGAATCTTCCCACCAACATACTGTTACATTTTGTTTCTGTGAGACATGTGGCAGCAGAGGGGCAATCTGACAAAATGATGTCTGACGTGGAAGTGTGTATGAAGCAAAGGTGTGGAACTGAATTCTTCCTTGTGGAAAAAACAGCTCCCAACAACACTTGATGAATGTTTATAGAGAACTAACAGTGGAGCACAGTGATCGGTGACTGGTGTGCTTCAGAAGAGATGGCAGCAACAGTGGGTCACTTTTGATGGTGCAGATTTTTACGAGTTCAGGATACGGGCTCTTGTTAATCACTGGTGAAAATAGATAGCTAACAGTGGTGCTTATGTTGAAAAATCATGTTTTGTAGCTGAGAATTTGATCTATGAAATAGTGTTATTGTGATGTTTGCATCTGTTATAGTTTCCATGGAAATAAATAGGAGGTATTATTTCAGAACAACCTAGGTAGTTATAAAAAAGAACAACAAATCATATTTAAAAAAAAAAATCAATTACTGTCTATACCAATATTCTATTTGATAGTATGTCCATACAATTTATGACAATATATATTCCTATTATAACATAATAATACAATAATGTAATGCATACTGCTATCTCACACTACATTTTCTGTACTATAACTTGTAAAACTACCAATGTAAGTAATTCAAAATCATAATATAACAGCGAAACATCAAATCCTCACAGAGAAGCTGAGAAGAGAATGTCTTTTTGTGTGCTAATTATGCAGTGGGCAGATTAGCAGAATGAAAATTAACAAGCTTTTACTGTATCATTTACTTAAGTCTTTGTATTTCAGACTATTCAAGTGAAGAGCTCCATCTGGCCCTTACAGTTTTAGTAGTGCTAACCATGCAATAATTGTTTCTTCTTTTAATAAAAATGAAACGTAGAGTTAGAAATATCACTACATTGTATGTCATTGGCTTGTTCATAACCCTTCAGAAGACCCCTGAATCTTAATTAATTTTCAAATTATTATGTTATTATAATGACAATTTTTTAAACTGTCTGCACTAGTTAAATGATCCGTTTGAGCTGTTTTCTTACCAGTTTTGAGTAACTTCCAATCCTCTTGCAAGTAATTGCTTTGTTACATACAATAACCCAATAGAATGAGAGATGACTAGTTCTACCATGAATGCTAGGAACAGTGAAAAACGTGTCTATATGGCCTGCTGTCTTGAGAAAGGAAGAGAGATGAATATGAGCTTATATGGATAGAACATCCTATTATAAGTAATGGCAATAGCAGGAAAAATGACTGTAGTTCTGACAAAACTCACTCACCTCTTTAGTGTCTCTGAAAGGATGCTGAAGAAAAAACAACTCTCTCTTTGAAAATGAGGTGTTAAGACTCTTCATCTAACTTCTGGTTTTCTGGAGAAAGAACCAAAGAGGTAATATGATGAGTTTTGGATCACAATTCTCTGTTCTTTCCTCAACTACTGTTTTGCTTAATACAGACATATTAGTAAAATTTGAAAACTTTGAAAATTGTTATAATGGTAGATTTTACACCTAGGAGGGCACTGTGGGACAGAAATGTTTCTTTTACAAAAAGTCAAGAAGAACCAGCCAGCCACAAAGGTAGCCATGTCAATGCTACATTCTCCAGAAACAGAAATGTAATTCAACTTTGCAATAGTTTTCTGTTAATCATTTAAATTTCTTTCAGAAGAAATTCTAAATTGAGTGAGCCAGGACTTTTTTGCTGTCACAGGTAATCAAGATAAAGATTTTTAAAATAACATTTTTTAAATTGTTAATATAAAATTTTAGCGGTTAGATGGGTTTTCTTTATTTTACAGGGAAAACTGTTACTCCTGCTTCATGTGTTAAATTATAGAACATCTCTTCCATATCTGCTTAGAAAGCATATACATTAGCTTTCTATGTTAAGCAGCAACCTGAAAATGATAGTCAACTTCAATTATGCTTAGCTTACTTTTGGAGTTATCTTCTCTCCATTCTTCCAAGAGCCGGACACCTTTTCTGCTAGGCAAACAATAGCCAAAGGATTTGAATAGTAGAATGTATTTTTGGAAAACATAATTTATTTCATGTGTAAACTATTAATAAATAAATTAATATACTTGTTTCCTTGATTAAATTCTTTTTTTTTTTTTAATTTTTCAATAAAATGTGTAAGCAGATGACACTGCTACTGTTTTTTGTCATGCTAAATTCTGTAGATGCTAAAATTAATTGCACCCCAGGGCTATTATGTTATGCATGAATAGACACCCAAACGAATGACAGAGTTCAGAGAGAAAGAAAGAAAGAAACGAGATTTAGATGTATTCCCAATGATTGCTGCCAGTAACATGATAACTGACATGATACCCAATTACAGGATTTCTAATCAAGTCTATCAGAGTCAGCATCTTTTTTTTCCGTCAAGCTCTTCTTACCTTTTTCAGTTCCTGAAAATTCTTCAGTGGTAAAAGAGCTTCTATTTCAAATTATTTTTCTTTAGAGTAGGTAGGCCAACATCTCTAAAGGTGATTTGATGTTTTTAAATCAGAAATGTTATTACTAAAATAGTCATTCATGAGTCTCCTTTTTAGCAGTTTAGAACTGAATTAAGTCTGTGGAGGATTCTGCAGCTGAGTATGTTTCTGCTACAGACTTGAGACTGACACAGAGCTTCATGTAGCTCAAAGCAATCTAGCTCAAACTCCAGGTAAACTGAACAAGGTAAATAAGCCTCAGCCTGTTACAGACTGCACAGTTTTCAGTGACGGAATAAAATACTGTTCCAAGGTTTAGCTTCTTAGATCTCAGCTGAAACGTAAACATCAGGTTTAACACCAGGCTATACTCAAGACCACAATATTAAATGAAATGTAGGCATGCCAATGGCTAAGAAGAGGCCCCTTCACCCTACAAAAGTAAATAAAAGTGCATAGATGTCCAGCCTCCCTATGTCATTTCTGAAGACAGGCTGGTGGTTTGCAAGGCAGGAGACTATACTCCTGAAAAATCAGTAGAGAACCAAGACTTCATTACAAGGGTCTAGCCCAAATTTTCTATTTCTGATCTTTCAAGATCAAGAGATCAGGTATCACTGTGTTATAGCAGTCCTCAGAAGTGCCATTCTGGTTAACACAAAATTACTAAGAAGTTTGCCCCCTTTTCACAAGTCCTGCTTATAAAGCACTGAAATTGTGGTTCAGTTCCTTCAGCAGTGCTCTGGGAGGGGTTCAGATATATATCTTCATCTCCAGGTGAAGGAAGAGTCTCAAATGCATTGGGACCTCCTGCAGCATCCACACTGTCTTGTTGGCAACATTCGGGCACTAAGTAACCACACAGTTAAACGAGCATCCTGGCACTGTGGGGCAACGGTGGACCTTGTTGGCCTCTGATGCTAAAGTGAACAGAAGATCAGGGCCTGCTCTCAGGGTCAGGTCTTGTTTATCTATTATTTATTTACACCATTGAAGGTAACAAGGCATAAACAGTCCAGTGAATACAGATCAAAATCCAGATCTCACATGCACCATGCCAGTGTCCTCAATCAATAAGCTAAAGATTTGCTGTCCCACTTATCTGCTTTCATTCTGGCCATCAGTATTAAGCACTGATGTAAAGCAGACTCTCCGACTCCTTCTTTTGAATGCAGTTATCTACATTTTATCAGATTGAGGGGCCTTGTCTGTAAAAATGTCATTAGTTGTTCCTGTTCATTGGGAAGCTATGATTTCCCTATATGCCAATCATGTAAAACAGCATTCCTGAAAATTCAACCTGGGTAGTGGGAGCATTAGACATAAGATGCAGGGAAGAGCAATTCTAACTTCCAATTCTAACTAACACAAGATCATTCATATGGAAAGAGAGACAAATGAAAATCCACTGCGATATTGGAGCTAATGTTCATACTTTCGTGAAAGTATTCTGGTATTTAATCAAGTGATCATGCCTATTTTATTTCACATATATACTTTCTCTAAAGGAAAATATTCTTTCACAAGATCTCCTACAGTATTTTATTCGTGTCTTCCTCATAAATACATTAACTTCATAATTAAGACTGTAATACAGAGAAGTGCAGGCAGGAAACTGAACTGTTTGCTGTATTGTAGGCCTGATTTTGATCTCATCTGATTAGAATATGTCAGAAGCAACTCCTTGCACGTCCAAGAAGTCACACCAGCATAAAATTGATGCAAGGCCTCTGGATGGAGATTTCCTACATGTGAAATTACTGTTTTGGTCCTCTGCCTGGTTACACAAGTACTGCTTATTAAGGAGAGGTCAAAAATTTATGAAGTCAGTGGCTGCCATGTAAAAAGAGTTCAATTTTCAAGGTAATAACAACCTGAAACCATCTAATAATAAAGCTTTATATCTTAATGTCCTCTTCCCATGCCCTTTGAAAAGAGTCATATTTTATCAGATCCAAGATAATTAATAAATCAGGGCGAAGGAAAAGAGCATGGCCCAGGGCTAGAAACTGTTGCTACTATTTGTGCTATTTCCAGTGCCAAGCACCATTAGCCTCTCACGTGGAGAACCAAAACTGGACATAGATGCTTATTCTTTCGATGCCATTTAGCTGGAAAACTTGGCACCTCTGTAACATGTTTACCCAGAAAATGGTATGGTAAAGGGAAGCTTCCTGAGAGGCTTGGAATTTTCTATTTCAAACTAATAGGAAATGCCAATCATATCTGCAATATCCCTTTTCTCTTCTGGAATTTCAGTTCCCAGGTCGGGGCTGAGAACAGACAGACACTCCCCTTCTACTGGGGACCCCAAGCCTGAAATCCTCTCCTTAAGGAATTGCTCTTTGAGTAGACCTCATTGTTTTATTTCAAAAATAAATCTGAAGGAGGAACCACACGTAATAGCTTAGCGGTTAGAGGCACTCCCCTAGGAAAGCAGAGAGGGATCATGTCCTCTTCAGCCTGAGGGGGCATCAAATTGGCAGCTCCAGGAGCTGCTGCAGCCACCAGGCCCGAGGGGCCCCACTTCCTCCCGCCTCACTCAAGGCTGCACAGCTGAGCAGCATGAGGCTGAGGACGAAGCAAACACAGCTTTCAAGACCAGTGTTGAACAGCAGGTTGTGTTTTTTCACTCTAACCAATGAGGTGGTGGCTGGCCACAAGTTGGGCTACCTTCTTGTTTTGACTTCCTCTGAAGGAGAATTTATAATACCACAACATCACAGTCCTACCTGTTATAGTGCAGAAAGGGGTCCCATACTTATATTCCTTACGGCAAAAATGAAACCTGATTTATTCAGTAGCATCACAAAAGGAAATGTGGAAATATAAACATCTCCAAAACAGACAGATAGTATCTTAACAGTAATGCTTAAACGCTGCTAATTCTTACTGTGTCAATACTGTCCTCAATACTGTGTCCTACTGCCCCACTGTGTCAAGTCTGGTCCTAATAAGACCAGTCTTATTACTTCCCATAATTATTTTACAGCTTTCACCTCCTTAGATTTTGTGAGAGTTCCTTTAATGTGAAATGACACCTGAAATATTTCTCATTTACAATGTTTAATTAGAGAAGCCCAATAATGCCTCATTATATTGTAAAACACCTGGCATATTGTTCAGCAATAGAAATGAACCAAATTAGTTCGGAAAGAAAGACTCATTGGTTTATGAATAACAGCATCTAGTAGTTTACAACTAAATTGATATTGTTTGTTTGTTTTTTAAGGTAGAAATCTCCCAAGAAATCCTCATATAATCATTTTTAGATATTTTCTTTATACCTGAGCACTCCAAAGACTAGTCTAACTACATTTGATCATATTCTCTATATTCAGTCACTATGTATTATGTCACATCAAAGGTCGGAATAACTTTTTTTCCTACTCAAGAACAGTAGATTCTTGTATCAAATATCTGTTCAAAGAAGAAGCAGATAATTAGTGGATAGGATAAGCCGAAGATTTTATCTCGAGAGAATTCACTCCTCACAGATCTCTAATTAAACCAGGAGAAATTGCATGATGTGCATAGGCTGTTAAGTGTTAGCACAAGCAAACCTTGAAGTGGGCTGGTACAAAGTGATGTAGGGTATGTTATTTGCTTGTTTTTCAACACTTCATGCAGACAAGACCTCTGTTTTTACTGTACAGTTTCTAATCAACTTGTCTACAAACAGGATGGGTTCTTCTGTTGGTTTTATTAATAATTATTCATATTTTCTTACTTAGGAGACCTGTTTACAAACTGAAACTGCGCTATTCCTGCCATAAAGATAGTCAAAGCTTCAGAGAGCTTACAACTTAAGGACACGTCAACACTGTACATAAGATTTCTTCTCATGACCTTACCATTCCATTTACAGTTATTTTAGATATTTTCTCTCTATTCTGCAGCTAGCTTTGTGAACATTATGCATCATGTACTGATGTGTATGATAAGAGATAACTGATGTATCCATTCCACATAAATGGGGGAATATCGGGGAAAAAAGAGAGACAATATTGGTCACTAAGACTGATAGGGGTTGAAGCACATTCACATCATAGCTACTCACAGTTTTTTTTACTAAT
>PPHD01005317.1:0-14792 GCA_002909625.1 Bambusicola thoracicus | reverse complement strand
CCCCCCCCCCCCCCCCCAAAAAAAAAAAAAAGTTTCTAAGAACAAAGAGAAAGAAGGATGATAAAATAACCTGTATCCAGTTATATGGAGCTTTTCCTTGGTAAGAAAAGCAGAAGGAGAGAAAGAGGAAAGATATGAAATGTGAATAGTGAAGTTGTCATTATTGGCTACTCAGATGTGAATAGAAAGGATACAGAGGCATAGAGACATCAAAGGTAAAGGCAAACAGTGCAACCCTCCTACAACAGCCATGGAAAATGATATGGAGGAAAGAGCAATTTGATCAATTAAGCGAGTAAAAAAATAATCTTAACAGCATTTTTCATGAAGGGAGACCAGACGTCCTTGTCAAATTTGGGCTAAGATACGCTAGCATTTAAGTCTTGGATGGCAAGTACTTGGTACGCAAATGGGAGGAACAAGAAACATGCAGAGATATTATCTGTAACTTGTATAGCACAGCTAAACTTTCCCAATCCATGACATCATTTTAGGCTAATAAATATCCAGAGAACTTAGTACATTCTGGTCTTAGTCTTACATTATGAAGTCAGTGGCCTAACTTGTACTGACAGAAGAGTGAGATTGACAGTTCAGGAGGATAATTAGTCTATCCATTGAAGAGAGCTGATGTGACTCTGCTTTATACTACTAGACACAATCAAAATCTTTCTAAGCACATTTTCAAATGACTGCATTGAGATACATTTTTTAATTCTTTTTTTTTTTTTTTTAATGCACTGTCTCTCTGATACATCCAGGCTTCCTGTCTCTTCCTGTTCTCTAAAGGTTATGAAGTTAATTTATCGAAGTGGTTTTAAACATGAAGTGGTAATGAATATTTACACACGCTATGTCTCTCTTTGATGAGACAAAATGTGAGGATTTATTAAACAATTTTCCAATTAAAGAATCTGCAAAGAACAAAATAAATAAATAAATAAATACATCATTGGGCAAAGAACAGCAGGACATGTGGAGATGTTAAAAGCTTATGAATTGAGAGAGTATTGACTTACAATAATATGCTATTTGTGAAAAACTCAGCACAATTTTTTTCAGATACTATTAACTTATATTATTGCATGCCTTTTCTGTAAGTCTTTGTGGGTTTGTTTCCTGCGATGTAAATTTCATAGTTCTGTAAGAACAGAACTCCTGTTAGAACTTGTGTTTTATCATGCAAATTACACTTTTTTTCTGACCTATAAGGTATAGTTTGCAACAGGAGGACAAGCAGAAAAACATTTTTACTTTACCTTCAAAATGATCTGTGTTTGGAGAGGAATGGTGTTTTACTTTGCTGGTGGTCATGTCCAGAGATGCTAGCATCCGAAAAAAAAAGTTTAAGTGTAAAAGAACATCGTTCACTGGCCACACAAAATATGGGCAACTGTACTGTTAAGTCTTCTATTATTTCTGTTTTTCACTTCAGAAAATATTTACATACACAGAACAATACACAACTCTTGGGTCATCCGAGTTCTTATAAGGGTACGTGAGCAATACCAGTATCCCTGCAAATGAGTGGACAACTTCACAGAACCATCATCAAGTTGAAGAATTTGTCCAATTTTTCCTTCTTTTATTCCATAAATCTTAAATATGAAAGGGCTGTCATTTCCAGTTTGCTATAATATTAATCTTAGCAGTTAGTAGGAAGAGAGAAAAAGAGGGGAGTGATCCTTCCTTTGAACTCTAAATTATGCTCATGTTCAATAAATTTTCCAGCTTACATATTTGTCAGATTTACCCAGAGCTAAAGCATTTCTGTAGCACTTCAACAAATTGTGAAAAAAATATTTCTTGTCCTCTCTCATATCCAACACTATTCAAACTACTAAAGAGCTGAAAATGCTAATTCACATCTCTGAGCCATTAAAATAGTTCAAGGAAGCACAGTGAAAAGGATATTTGTCAAACATCAGTTACAAATGCGCATGAAGGCCAAAAGGCATTTATATGCCTTAATTTTTGAAAAAGAAACCCACTTACTATTCAAGTATAATAAGCAGCAAGTACTTTCAGACTAGGCCCAACATAACTGTAGGCACTGTATCACCAAAGCATGTTACCTCATAAGGTACCCCTTCTTTCTTACCTTGGACAAGCTACCACCCATGTATGAAGGCACAAAAATATACAGTGCTGACAAGTTATTGGGCATTGCCAACATATTGTACATTGCTGCTCTATCTCAATGTTACAGTTTTTACACTTTAGTGTCAATTTCAAGACATGCTGTGTCTTCTGAAAAGGTGATATGACAGGTCAGAAAAGAAGTCAAGATCAACTGTCTAAAAATCAGAGCAAGAAGAGTCTTCATCAAAATGAACACCATCCAATTAGAATTTTTCTAAAATCTGGTGAGTTTTCTTTTCCTTTTTTTCACCTGCTTGTTTTCAGCCAGGAAAGGCAAAATCTCAGTGTCAGCTTTGCACATACTTGTCTGAAGCTGATGCAAATGAAACTACTTATTAGTTATTAGTGCTGAATAAAGGAAACGTAACTTAAGGCTTTTTGGCAACTCTGTGTAAAAGCTTTGACTGATATATTCACAACTGTCTTACATCTAGATGCACTTCTGTCCTTAAGCACACATAGTAGATTACAAAAGAAGGTTTTAATTTTTAAGGGATAATTTGCAGATGAATGAACAATTCATGTGATTTTACCTCCCAAAATATGAATGCTACCTCAGGCATTTGACTTAATTTGGTCAAAAGAAGTAACTTTCTGCTCTTCTAGTCACTGAGTAGACAGTTGTCAGCCAGTTGTATTAATGTAGATACTAGCACATTGATCCTAACATGTATTTCTGAAATCAGAAATCTCATACTAAGCAGGTTTTATCCCAGCAGTAGTTTGAATACAAGGAAATATATGTTAAACTATCATTCAGACCAAACCATTCTGATATTTCAGACTGAACACTTCCAGCCTGGTAAGTCTAAACCAAAACGCATAAGCTGATATGTAGCAATAGAGATTGCTAGCATTTTCTATCGTGCAACCCACTGAAAACTGCTACACGGCAGGTTTTCAGCTCTGGGATAATTTCAAGTTGCATCTATCACTGCAAGGTTATGTAGTACATTAGAAAGACAGATGAGCAACATATATATCAATGATATCTGGGCCTCAAAATGTTTCACTGTCACTTTCTTTAATAAACTGCCTTTAACACAGGAATACGCTTACAAAATAAACATAGTTAAGACTTCATTAATAGTGCTAAGTATAGCAATAAAAATGTGATTAACACAGAGTATATCTGCTGAAAAAAATACTTCGTAGTTTTTTATTAATACTAAACAAATTGGAAGAACAACATTTTAACAATAGAATAAAATAGGAAAATAAGTTTGAGAAGGGATTGCCTACAACTTTTCCTACTTCTGGCATTTTGAAAATCATCTCTACTAATTATGTCACAATCACATAGGTTCTCCATAGAGATCTTTGTTGGCAGAAGAAAGATAAACATGTACCAGATAGTATTAGTCTAAATTAAAACCACTGTCATTGTAATTGAAAGAAATGTGAACATAGGCAAATTCAACTCCCTGAAATTTAGAGCAATCACCTATTCAAGTCAATGAGTCAGCATTAATTTTAATTTAAGCTTGTAATTGCAATGGATAATGGATTTTTTAAAGGAGAGAAAGATTACATAGTTAAAGGCTTAAATCCAAACAGATACATACAGCAAACCCAATGTCACACTATCCCAGCTTCCCCTCCAAACTCTATCTAACTCTTGTAACGTGTTCAGATTATCCTAGATTCATACACTCTCTTTGTGTTGCCTTCACTGTCAATATTTTGGCAGCCTTTGCATATCTTTGCATATAGACTTCCCAGTCCACAACAAATGCTGACATAACACAATTGCACTAGTTCCTGAAGGGAAGCTGACATCCAAAACACCTTGAAAGAACTGATGGATAATCTCTTTTCCCTCTACAGAACTACTTTGTATATCTACAGGGTGCTCTTCAGCTTCATGCACCCACTATCGTTCTCACTTAAAGATGAAAAAAGCAATAAGTAGTTCAGTTAACTTAAAATTGACTGTCTTTTAGACTAATTACTGGTAAATGCTAACAGTCCCAGCAATCACTGTTGTTTAGAATATACTTTTCATACCTGAAAGAGAAAAAGCAGGTGCAAACCAAAGCTCTGTTCCAACAAAGCAGGGTTATTCCATAGCTGCAAGCACCCTACTTGGGCCAATCTACACGTATGAATGTGTGATTTAGAGAGACGATATAATTTCTTAGTCCAAAACAGAGGGCTTCAGTCACCTTGATAGTACTCTGTTTTTACCCCTGATTTCTGCTCTGCCACAGACCTCCAGGGTAAGTATAGTTAATTTCATAGCCCAGACTGTCTCAGGTAGCTTGCATTTAGAGCAAAGGCTGTACTTCCTTGCATCTGAAGGATTGAATTTTTTGCAGCCAAGCTATAGCTGTAGGAGAGCTGGACTAGTTAAACATCCCTCATTTGCCTTGAGAGCAAAATAAATTAGCCAGCATGCAACCTGAAACTATTGCAGCTGGACTGCTCCTAGTTCCTCTTTCAGAAGTAGTTCAGCTTCCTCCTCACTATACTTTATATTCACAGGCCTTGCTACATAAGCTAGGGAAAAATATAAGACCTACTCTCCTGCTTATCTGCGATCAGCTGTTTGCTTTTTTTCAATCTACTTGGAATTAGACAGTGCGGGTCTGACATTTACATTGGTTCAGAGAGAATAGACCCCCTCCCCCCCCAGTCAGCAACAGTGCACTGAAACTCATTCAGTTCAATGGAAATATTGCTGCTTAGTTCAGTGAATGTAGGGTCAGAATGTTATATTCAGATAAGTAATTAACAGACAAAGAATAAACTGATGCATGTTCCTGAAGGCCTCAAGGAGAAGAATGGGAAGGAAGCATCTTTTACAGTTCAATTATCTAAGGTTAAAAGCTTAAGATATCTGATTGCAGGATTTCTAAGCCTCATAGATCTAGGACATACCTGCACATTAAGCAATGAGAAATCTTTTGTATAATTGATCCTAATTAGACATGAAACATAGAGCTGAGCCAGCTAGTCATTGAACTCTGCCCAGACTGAAAATCAGAAGCCATGTCTCATTTATCTGATTTTTTCCTTTCACATTTTATTTTCATACTCTGAGTTTATCCCTATCCACAAAGTTGTTCTAGCTCCTCTGCAAACTAGCAGTTAGATGTAAACATCAGTCATTCCAAACTCAGACAATGCAAAATCAATTTTGCTTCCTACATTTGCCAAGCCCACAGACTATGTTTGTATCAGCTTTTTAAATCATCTGACTTTTTTTCCCTGTTGCTCTGCTTGCAACACTGAGGGGCTCAGCAATTTTTTTAGGCAGGAAATTTTTCTTTGTGCTACCACAATATCTTTGATCCAGACATTTAGATGTGAGTGCCAGCTAGATGTGTGTAATCTTTCAACAAAGTTATATCACTGGAGACACTGGAACAGGTTGCCTAGAGGAGCCGTGGATGCCCCATCACTGGAGGTGCTCAAGGCAAGGCTGGATGGGACCTTGGCCAACCTGATCTAGTAGGTGGCAGAGGGTTGGAACTAGATGATCCTGAATGTCCCTTTCAACCCAATTCATTCTATAATTCTATGAAATTATGTAGAAAAAAATGAATTCAGAGTTGTAAAGTATTTGACCATATCTGAGAAAAAGATCCCATATATATGAACTTACTATCATCATTATCCTTACTCATTTATATAGGTAAACTGTAGCACATAGTAATTTTCTCAAGATTATTCATCAAATTGTGAGTACAACTGGGAAAAGTAGAACTTAGCCATGAGATGCACTTTATTATTAACAAGGCACTGTATTTTGAGAAATGGAAGGCATTAGTGAGGGCACTGATACAGCACTGTCCAACACGAACTACAAATCTGCTACTTTCTTTTCTTCATTTCCTCATTTTTCTGGCAGAAACATTTTTTTCTAAGCTTTTATATTCATCTTGTAATATAGTGCTTCAAAACAAGTGTGTTGGAAAGTTAAAGTGCAGGAAGATCAATGAAGCTTTTTAAATGGTTTCTAAAAATGTGATAAATCTTTCCTCTAGATTCTTCTATAATAAGCACAGTGTTTAGCAAAGTAGTTAAAGCAATTTTGGGTTCCTGTAAATCTGACAAGCTATTCTAGCATTAACATGGGGTGAAACATTAAAGAATTAGAGACATATGTCTTAGTAACTTTGAGTCTACAGCTGAGTTATTCACAACTGATAAGCATATTGTAAGGTGCTCAAAGTATTTATTTTTTTGTCTTTATTATGGCTACGAAAATGCATAAGTAAAATAGTTCTAGCCTCTGATTTGTAATCAGCATTTAGTAAGGTAGCGTACAAATTTCTAACTGCAAGCCAGGTACATAGGATATTTTCTTAATAGAATGTTAGTGCACATTGAAAAAAAAAAAAGAAACAACAGAAAAACAGAGTTATCAGCAAGGATAGAGATCAGCAAGGGATTCACTGACATTCTGCATTACCTGCACTTCAGTATGTTTGTATCACAGTTTTGCAGTTGTTCCAGCTATCTTTTGGTCACTGTGTGCAGACATGCTATTAAATACAGTTAAATTAACACTACCTTACAGACTATGTCATATGATTTCCAAAATATCAAATAGTATGAATTTGTTAATGTATTTTATGAAGAATGAATATTAAACATATTTTAATAAAGCTAAAAAAAAAAAAAAAAACCACAAAAATCCCTCAACATGTTAGGCTTAATAGGTGACTGTTGGAAAACTCAAATGCTTTTCTGTGCTTGAAAACAGAGTCATCTGCCAGTTTGTTACTGTATGAATATTCTGATGAAACCAGTGTTGCTTTCTATTGCTCTCTGTTACTCAGTGTTTTCAGAGCCTTGGAACAGATGGTGCACCACCTGACTCTGCACACTCTAATGTAAGATTCATTGTGCTTCACAGGAAATCAGAGATCAAGCAACATTGCAGAAGGTGAAGCAGCACCTCAGCAACCAGCAACACAGTATGATACATTCAAGTGGTGGAGTGAGAAAGTAGAGAGAAGGGGATTGAAAGAGGCAGAATAGAAGCCAGAATGACTTAGCTTAGTTCCTGTGTATTTTCCCTTTCCTTTTCTTCCCTTCCCTTTCTTTTCTTCTTCTTTCTTCTTTTCTGTGTTTTTTTTGTTTTTGTTTGTTTGGTTATTTGCTTGTTTGTTCCTTTCTGGGTAAAGGATTAGCCAGCTCCAAAGAAAATTAAATCCTTAGGTTGTCAGAGAATTTTGGTACCAAGAATCAAAATTTGAACACATAGAAGCAAAAGGGTCATTTGATCAGCTTGTTTTCCTCAATTTCAATACCGAAAAAAAAAAAAAAAAGCCTGATTGTAATACTAACATGTTTAAAAAAAATTAAAGTTGTTTCAAAATTTTGAATGGTTTTATATCTGTGAAGAATTACAATTACTAGTAACCTGCCTCTCTCCACTTGTTAGTTATTCATCATATACTACCCATCCTCCTCTCACTTTTTCCCAACTTTCTCTGTCTTGTACTTAGGCCTGGACTACTCTTTTAAGGAAACCCAGAGTTCACAGATATATTGTAATATACAAAAAAGAAAAAGCCATCCTCTTCCCCAAACCCGAAGCATTATCAAACCAACATGAGGAATTAAGCATCGGATTGATGGCCTTCCTTCTAAACACTTTCCATTCCTAAATCTTCTGGGTGAGATCTGGGAGCACATTGTCTTGGGTGCCTCTACTGTTTACTGTTTTTACTGTTGTATAATTCCTGACACTGATACAATTCCACATGAAAACCAGGGATCATGCTTACACACTTACAAGAGCATTTGTAGGACCCAAAAACACCTCCTAGTCCAGCTGGCATTTTCAGGTACACAGTACCTGCACCAAGCACAGCGCACAGCAGCCTTTGCATTACTTGCTAGAGACAAGTGACATCCTGAAGGGATCATCCAGTACTTTCTCATTGCTCAAACATTCAGGATTTTGCAGAACTCTATATCCTTAAAATATATGCACCCCCTGCCTCCTTGCATCTAGGTCTGATCTAAATCTAAGTAAAATCAATAGAAAAGTTGTTTTATGTTCAATTTGAAGTTCATCAAACAAAACCAGTGATTATGATGAGCATACCAACAGCACAACTGTCTTCACATCCCTCTGTATTTCCAGATATTTTATAAATACTGTGGCTTAATCATCCAATATGTCATTCTCTTTGTGCCCAAGCAAATGGACTATGTGCCACCTTATTCATATTAGGGAAAAAAAAGATAAAATAATTAAACTAATTTCTGACTACACTATTGTAAACCCCTCAGACACAGTCTACTTGTAATGAACTGAATCTGATGGCTTATCTGTTGTGCTCAGTGTTGTGCAAGTGCTTCACTGCTGTAGCTCGAGGAAAAATACTACATTATGAGCGTACCTTACAATTGTTGAGTACCGTTAATCAGTTGTGCTTTTCAAAGGATCCCTGCCCTTCCTTACTTTCTTTCCAATGGTACAGGCCTCAGCTATGTGTAAGACTGTGATGTTTATACATTACAAACAGACAGCCCTAGGACATTTTACAGCATGGTCTATTTTGGCCTTTGTCTCTATGGGTAGCAATGATAGTGGAAGTTGCAATGACACAAATTTTAGTTTGATTTTCAAATATTGGATGAACTCTTCACATACAAAAAACAGCTTACAGAGAATGATTATTTCCAGATGGGTTATTGCTTTTTGACATGAAGTAACTAAAGCAATACTTTTGCTGCAAAAAACAGCAGACTTGTCACTCCGCATGTAGAATCAACTTGATGTTACCAATATACATTACCTTACCTTGTGTTTTTGTTTGTTTGTTTGTTTCACTTCAGGCAAATATAGTGTAAATTTTTCAGGTATATAATATGTAATTTCAAATGTGTAAATTCAAACCAGTGGATTCACTGATCACCCTAATTGATTTTTCTATTCTTATCATGTTTGCTTACTTACATTAATAATGGCATTTTTTAATCCTGAAGTCACTGCAGTTACTTAGTTCAACTCTTGTAGCTCAGTAAGACATGGAATAAGATAATTTAGCTTCAATTCTGCTCATAACTTATGAGAAAAGTACCTAACTATGCTTTGATAAAAACCAAGGGTACTAATCAAAGAATATAGTAAGTTTGGATAGGAAATACCTATCAGTACAATTGATGCTTATTTACTTGTATTCTACCTTACTCTGCAGTTATAATAGGTTGTTTTTATTATTCAGTATAGATACTTTATCACAGAATTGTAGGGGTTGGAAGTGACCTCTGGAGATCATCTGACTCCCCTGCTAACACAGGATCCCTACAGTAGATTGCTCAGGAAAGCATCCAGACATGTTTTGAATATCTCCAGAGAAGGAGTCTTCAAAACCTTACTGGGCAGCTTGTTTCAGTACTGTCACCCTCAAAGTAAAGACATTTTTCCTTATGTTTGTATGAAATTACCTATGTTCCAGTTTGTGCCCATTGTCCCTTTATTCTGTTGCTGGGCACCACTGAAAAGAGCCTGGCCCTATCCACTTGACTCCCACATGTTAGATGTCTCTTAACATTGATAAGATCCTCCCTCATTCTCCTCTTCGCCAGGCTGAACAGTCCCAGCTCTCTTATCTTTTCCTCAAAAGAGAGATGCTCAAGGCTCCTAATAATCTTTGTGACCCTCCACTCATTTCTAGCAAGACAAACTGCAGTGATGCATGCATTTGTTCTGTCCCAGGTACAGGGCTCTGCACTTGCCCTTGCTGAACTTCATAAGGTTCCTCTCTGTCCAGCTCTCCAGCATGTTCAGATCTCACTGAATGGCAGCACAGCCTTCTGGTGTGTCAACCACTCCTCTTCGCTTCATATGAAAAATGATGAGGGTGCACTCTATCCCTTCACCCAGGCCACTGATTAAATAAGTTGAACAAAAGTGGATCCAGTGCTGTCCTCAGGAACACTACTAGCTACAGGCCTCCAATTAGATTCTATGCTACTGATCATGACACTCTGAGTTCTACCACTCAGTCAGTTCTCAACCCATCTCACTGTTCATTTTCCATCCCACACTTCCTAAGCTTACCTACAAGGATGTTATGGGAGATAGAGTCAAAACCCTTTCTGAAGTCTACATTGGTAAATCCATGTTGAATACTCCAGATAACCTTTTTCTCTTCCACTTGCTTGGAAATGACATCCAGCATCACCTTCCCAAGGATGCTGACAGGACTGTATTTTCCCATCTCCTCCTTTTTGACCTTTTTGAAAGCTGGAGTGACATGAGCTTTCCTACAGTCCTCAAGCAACTCTCCTGTTCTCCATAACTATTCAAAGATGATAGTGTATGGTGTGTCAATAATTTCTGCCAGCTCCCTCAGTGCTTGGATGCATCCCATCAGGGCCCATAGATTTGCGTGTGTCAAGTTTGCCTAAACACTCCTTGATCAGATCCTTTTTGACTAAGGGGAAGTTTTCCTTTCCTTTCCTCTCACTCTCTTTACCTCTCTTTATAGTCTTTTCTGATTCTGCCTGTGCTCCACCTTCCAGCGTCATCATGCCCACATGAAAGAGCAATAGTGTAAAGTAGTCCATGCTCTTGACAATTTTCATCACTCTCTTGGCAATGTCCTGGATCTTGGCTCTCAAGTGGCAGCAAATCCCTCAGGACTCCCAGACAGGCCAGTAGAGGGGAGCCTAAGTATCTCCCTATTAAGAGGTACTCACTAAAAGCACTCAGCATTTCTTTTTACAACATCCACTGCAGGTTGCCAGTACAGTTTCTTCTTGCCTGTAGTTGTAAGAGCTTTGTACCCATTTTTGATAGTGAAGCTGGAGAGTGGAGACAGAAGCAGAGCCCTGCTTTTGTATGTCACCAGGGACCCAGGTGCCTCCTTCTCAGTATTGTCCACTGCTGGTGTATGATACTTAAACAACCTATCTTTCCCTCTCTCAGCACCTCTAATAGCACAAAACCTTTTAACCGCTTCTTGCAGCTCAGCCTATTGTAAAAGATCACCCACCTGTGTGCATCTTGTTCAGCTATTTACCTTCTCACTAGAAGGTTCAAGGCTCTTGGTGCAAATGACCACCTGAATTGAAGTCTCCTTTCTTACCAGTTCAATCTGGGTGAATGCATATGACATTTCCAGGGATTTCCCTGAAGGACACCAAATTTTACCCTCTGGCAAATGCCCACCACCATACTGGTAGAGATCAAGAATGCTTCCCCTAGTTGTGAACCTGCAAGCAAAGTACAGTACCTTGTCTGTGCAAACAGCTGTGATAGAGTGCTACTCCCAGATGGGAAGAAAACAGCCCACCTTATTCCCTCCCTGAGCACACTGCTGAGCCAGCTGCCGCACTACACCCTACAGACATGCCATGCCCTGTTTGGCCATCCTGATCACCACATTCCTGGGAGCTGCCTAAGTTAGGAGTTTATGAGGTCACTCCTAGCAATTTTCCCTGTTATGTAAGAAACATGGGATTGTTAGGTCATACCAAAATCACTGTGCCTTTTCCTCTTTATCACTGCCTTCCCTTCTTCTTATCTGTGCTGGTATTTCTGTGACCAAAGAATGAGATAGATACAGAGCTGAGCCAGCAGAATACCACTTTATCTTAAGGACTGGGGGATGGTAGGCAGGTCTGTAAGGCTTAACAGCATTCTGAACCACCAGGTAAACACACATACCAAAGATTTCAAGCTTACCTGTGAATCTGCAGGAATTCATTCCTCATGTAAGTGTACAGCCTGCTATTTCAGTAACAAATATGAAGGGGAAGGTAGGCAGGTTTGTAAGGCCTAGCAGCACCCTGAGCTACCATAATAAGTACATGCTCTTTAACTAGTCTCATTAAAAATCTGTGGATTCTGAAGGATATCAGTAACTCAAATACTGAGTCAGGACCCCAAGTTGGCTTTGCTGTGGTTTAAACTGGCAGGCAGCTTAGCACCACACAGCCATTCACTGTCATAAAGACAATCCACCCAAACAGTAACTGCCTTCCCAGCTAACTCCCTACAGGTTTACAGCCTTTGTATGATGTCGCAAGGTATTGAATATCCCCTTGGCCAATCCAGGCCAGCTGTCCTGGCTCCACCCTCTTCCTTCCCCCGCCCCAGGTCCTGGTGTGTGCCACAAGGATGGCGTGAGAAGCTGAAACATCCGCTGCTCTATGCAGCACTGCTCAGAAACAACCAAAACATCGGTGTGGTATCAACACTGTTTTTCCCAAATCCAAAATACAGCATCATACCTGACACAATTTGAAAAATCAACTCTATCTCAGCTGAAACCAGGACAACCGTCTTAAAAGCAAAAAATTTTAGAAAGCTGCTGCAAAGGACTGCACTGTTCATGACCAAGTTGAGAAACTTTCAAGAGGAAACTAATTTACTTTTTCCTCTTCTTCCCAGAAATTATTATCACTGAAAAGCAGTCTGCACATATCAGATTTCAAATGAGTACAGAAGACTGGACTTGGCAGGGAGAAGTCGTGCAGTTATCACAAGGAGGGCTGTGTATTCAGTCCAGAGTGCTCCTTCTGCTTCGTCTTTTGTTTGCACACATAGCAAGGCTGAAGCATGGGATTAACAGATTCCACTGTTTAGAAAACTGAATTGTACACTGAAAATAACATTAAAAAACAATGGAGAGAATAGAGAGATTCTTTCACAGGCATATAGTACAATATTGCATCTAATCTTGATGTCAGAGAACTAACTTCGGTTTTACAGTTCTTAAAGTATTACTGCATAGGGTGAAGCGATCAAACTAATGAAGAATTTTCAATGAGAGGAGTTCAGAAATTTTTATAGGAAATAATAGCTAGTTCTCCTAATCTGAAATTACTATTAGATCATCTTTACAACAGCATAGTTAAAGCCAACATAGGAATGCTAAAGAATGAGGGAATCCAAAAAAATGAACTTTCTACATTCAGAAATGCTGCACAGTTCTTCACTATTATCTTTCTGAAACTTCACGGAGTAAAAAATATTGAAAACTCCAGTAGTTAACCCTCATGAATCTTCACATTTCCTTCTCTATAATGACTTTCACTTTCCATCTTCCCTCCTGCTATTATCTCTTGCCTTCTCTGTCCTCCTAGCTTTCAACCAGTAATTTTTTTGTGTCCTTCCCACCTGTCCTGCATGACTTACACAGATTTCCTATCTTCCTTCATGTATACCTCATCATCCACACCTCATTTGTCTTTCTCAGACAAATATTATCTCACTCCAAGTATTTGTCCTTCACTCAATCAAACCAAATAGCCTTTCTGATACCCTGGCCAAACCCAGACAACAACAGCAAAGGTACACCACTATTCTCACTCACAGAAGAGGTTGTGCACTTGAGAAAACAGGAGCTTCTTCAGAATAAATCCAGATGAGAGATTCTTGCTCTAGCTTCTTCTCATTCTGGCATGTTAACAGCCTTTGTAACTTTCTACCATTCAAGTGCACAATTGCTCAACAGGGAGCTTCTGCTTCATGGACTCCAAGACATGGCAGCACTGCAAGCCTGACTTACGTTCATATTTCAGACAACACTGTTAAAGCTAGAGAGAATGGATATGATAATGAATGGTCATGACAACTTGCTGCTTTTGTTGTTGTTATTTTATAAGTAATTTTCATACTGTCCTTGGAAGTTATAAACAGAAAATAGCAACCAATAAGTCATTTTTCTGGAAGTGTTTACCTTCTGGAAATCAAGATTTAAGTCTTGAGTTTTCTTGTTGTGTTGTCAGTCTGTTCACAGAGCAGAGCGATTACTTGCCAACTTTGTTTCTTGGAGGATAATGAAGTAAAGCAGCTGAACATCAGAAACAGAGCTCATGATGAGCTTGTCATTTGAGTTTAACAGCAGGGGTCTTGCACTTGGTAATCATTACTACTGCCTAATCTACTGCATGTTTTCTCAGTCAGTAGGGATTACAGCAATAGTGCTTCAGACATCTATTGGGAATAGAGCTAAAAAGGAATCATGAAAATTATGTGTAAAAATAAGAATGTATAATATTACACATGTTAATATTATTTTGCTGAATGTTGTTGGCCTAGTAAAAATGCTGCTTGCTGGAGACCCACCCTTGGGATTTAACTGTAGACGTTAACAGCAAAACATAGAGACTGGGCTTTTGAGGCTTCTATAAATTTAGAAACTCATTGAGAACACTTGTCCACAGAGGGGGAAGTTTTCTAAGTTACATGCTTGTGACTGGGCTGCATGATTGCCAACAACGTTAATGGGAATAATTATTGTCTCTGAAAATATCAGCCTAACTTTGTAATAAAATAATTTCCTCCACTATTGGCTTAAACACTTCATGCCATATTTCTGACCTCAGTTACTTATTTGAAATCCAAGGTTGTTTTTTTGGATTGGTTTGTAATGAATCAGAGCCTGCAGGCAAAAGAAACAATTACTCAATAAAATTTGGAGACAACCAGTACATCCAGGGCTAATATTGTCTGCTTCTAATATACGTTTTTCTACCACTCCACGAATAAACCACCAGTAGGGGACATTACGTGCATTATAAATAGAAAGCCTAGGAAATATCTTCAATGACAAAAAAAATAATAATAATAATAATAAAAAAATCAACTAAGGAAACTGTGAGAGGAATGAAACCAATAGTTAGTAAAGGTTTGTTTCTGGCCCTTTTCCATGGGGCTGGCAGAGCTGTTC
>PPHD01005316.1:5052-26621 GCA_002909625.1 Bambusicola thoracicus | reverse complement strand
AACTGTTTTCTGTAAAGTTTATTTATTTCACCCAAACCTCTGTGCTTTCCTGGGGATAATAACTTTGTTTAAAATGAACCAAGCAACACAAATGCTATTGCTCTACAGAGGAAAGTAGCCAACAATGTCACTTAGTATGAAACGCTAATTTATTCTTATCAAAGTCTTCCAAATAACAGTTGCTATTTACGCAATTAACTGTCATTACTCCAGCAAAAGCATATTAGAAGTCTGTAGCTTTCATTTCCTTTCTGAAATAATAGAAGAAACCACTGACTCCATCAATAACATAGTTTTTTATAAAACTTTAACATAGTAGAAAGATCATAAGTAGACCTGAACAATGCTTTTCTCTAATACCTTATTCCTACTGAATGATAGATTTCTTACCAGAAAGAGCTTCCACTCTCAGTAGTGTCAGCTTCAACTGGGTGCTTCATTTTGGGGAGGAACTCTACAGATAGCAGCAGAAGCAGAGGTGCATCACAAGCAGGGACAAGCCAGGAGCAAAGGGTGAACACGCAGCAATCTTCCATTCAGCATACAACCACACTGTTCCTGGGCAGGATCGTGTTGGCCACAATTATTACAAACTATCCAGTGACAGCCTCCAAAAAGCTAAGGTTTTAGGTTCCGAGTGCAGCCAGGGGAGCAGTCAGAAACAGGAAGGTAAGGATCAGTAGCAAGACTCCTGCACAGGTCTGATACATACCTAGAAGCTAGAATTAGATTAGGGAAAAAGCCAACTCCACCAAAGGAACACCACTAAAAAACCCTAGGAAAACAACAAGAGCTTGGGGCTGAACTTAAATGGAGACCCTAGGCCCAGGAGCAGAAGGTGTAGTGGAGGTTCCAGGTGAGGCTGGTCAGGGCAATTAAAGCTGATCAGTGTAATCAGGGCCCATAGAGATGCTAGGGAATCACACCCAGTAGGAAAGAGAGAAGCCGCAGTTTTTGATTTGACAGTCTAATTTGCAAAGGAAATCAGAGGGAGATTTCTCTGTTTCACTGAAATTCCTGGCTATCTTCATAGAATCATAAAATGGCTTGGGTTGTAAAGGGCCTCAAAGATCCTCTAGCCCCAGTCCCTGACTCTTACCAGCTCAGGCTGCCCAGGGCCTGTGCAACCTGGCCTCGAACACCTCCAGGGATGGGACACCCATAGCTTCTCTGGGCAGCCTCTGCCGATGCCTAACCACCCTCTCAGTGACATCTAATCTAAATCTCCCTCTTTTAGCTTAAAACCTTGTCTTATTACTATCAGAATGTGTAAAAAGTTGATTTCCCTCCTGCTTAAAAGCTCCTTTTAAGTACTGCAAGGCTGTCGTGATGTCTCTTCTGAGCTTTCTCCAGGCTGAACAATGTCATGCAGTATTTAAGTGCTCAAAACAAGCAGGTACTCTCTTAAGCTTAGGGAAAAGTCACGTTTTATCTCAGTGAGGTCAGTAATAAAATTCCCATCCATTTCAGCCGGGTCAAGGTTTTACCTTCCCATTTCTTTTCCTGAGCTGCTGTTTTGAAGTCAATCACGGTAATAAAAATAATTAGAGGAAGTGCCACAGACTCTCTTTTTCCAAGCCTTTTCTGGAAATCCCATGGATCACTCTTATACCAGTGTGTTTTATACTCCCTACGTTGACCCTTGTGTCAGGCTAACGGCTTGCTGATTAAGAGTCAGATAAACCTACTCCAGAGCACATTAATATCATTCCCTTTCACCCAGAGGTCTGGGTCAGCAACCTGACCATGAAATATGCCTTCTCCCCTGACCTGCTGATGGGGAAAATGTTGCTCTATTATAAGGCTTGCTGGTCCAAGCTGAAGGCATCCCAGCAAATGAACCTGGAGTCAGGGGCCTTCCTATGGTAATTATTCCAGTATTGACTATCTTTACTGTGAACTTTTATTGGCAATGTTTTTACTGTATCTGTTTGTTTTTCTTCTTCTTCTTCTTATTATTATTATTTTAAGTAAACAGGCTATGATACTGGAACCATGAGTTTGCAAACATGTAAACATGCAAAATCCTATGACCAGTATTTCATAGAATCATAGAATTGCTCAGATTAGAAAAGACCTTAAAGATCAACAAGTCCAACCACAACCTAGCCATTCTACCCTAACTCTAACAGCTCTCTGCTAAATCATGTCCCTGAGCACCACATCAAAACAGTTTTTAAACACATCCAGGGATGGTGACTCAACCACCTCCCTGGGGAGCCTATTCCAGTGCATAACAGCCCTTTCTGTAAAGAAGTTTTCCCTGATATCCAACCTACATCTCCCCTGGTGCAACTTGAGGCCATTTCCCCTCGTCCTGTCACCCGCTACCAGTGAGAAGAGAACAACTCTGCTCTCGCTGTAAGCACCTTTCAGGTATTGGAAGAGAGCAATAAGGTCTTCTCTCAGCCTCCCCTTTCCCAGACTAAACATCCCCAGTTCCTTCAGTTGCTCCTCGTAGGACATATTCTCCAAGCCCTTCACAAGCCTTGTTGCCCTTTTTTGGATCTGCTGCAGCACCTCCATGTCCTTTCTATACTGAGATGTCCAAAACTGAACACAGTACTCGAGGTGACGCCTCACCAGTGCTGAGTACAGGGGCAGGATGACTTCCCTAGTCCTGCTCACCACACCACTCCTGATACAAGCCAGGATATCATTGGCCTTCTTGGCCACCTGGGTACACTGCTGGCTCACATTCACCCGACTGTCCACCAGTACACCAAGGTCTCTTTCCATCAGGCAGATTTTCAGCCACTCCTCCCTAAGCCTGTAGGGTTTCCTGAGGTTGTTGTGACCAAAATGCAGGACCCGACACTTGGCCCTATTGAAACTCATACAGTTTACCTTGGCCCACTGATCCAGCCTATCCAGGTCTCTCTGTAGTGCCTTTCTCGATGATCAGAGGGCTGGAGCTCCTCTCCTATTAGGAAAGGTTGAGGGAACTGGGCTTGTTTAGCTTGGAGAAGAGAAGGCTCCAGGGAGACATCATTGTGGCCTTCCAGTACTTGAAGGGAACGTATAAACAGGAGGGGAAATGTCTGTTTATGAGGATAGATAGTGATAGGACAAAGGGGAATGGCTTTAATCTGAGACAGGGGAGGTTTAGGTTGGATATTAGGAAGAAGTTTTTCACCCAGAGGGTGGTGACGGACTGGAACAGGTTGCCCAAGGAGATTGTGGATGCCCCATCCCTGAAGGCACTCAAGGCCAGGCTGGATGTGGCTCTGGGCAGCCTGGTCTAGTGGTTGGTGACCTTGCACATAGCAGAGGGGTTGAATGTAGATGGTCACTGTGGTCCTTTTCAACCCAGGCCATTCTATGATTCTCCCCACTGGCTCCCCTCATACTCATGCCAGCACTTTAAATGTTTTTTCTCTGAGATTCATCGTTACATGGTGTTCGGCAAGGAACTACTCCCAACACTGTCCTATGCTCTGCTCCCAGTGCCTCATGTACACAATCCATCTCATAGCTAGGAACTACGGAACTGGCAAATCATAAGGGTTTAGGTATCTACTTAAATTTAGGAGTGAATGTATATGTGTGTTAGTTGTTTGTTTCATATCGTTAGAGCTTCTTAGGATGATCTTCAGCTCAGGGTGTTCATCTCTGAGACTCTTGAGGACTTAATGGTGTGGAGTGAAAAATACCCAACAGATTCCTCTCCTGCTTTTCACTGAAACTCCTCCTTGACCACAAGAAAGAGAAAGAAATGTATTAATAGTGTCCCTCTCAGACTAGTTAATAGCTCTGTTAATGAATAGCTAGAAAGATTTATATTCCTACACTGCTGTTACTCTGCAGATCTACACAGCTTTGCATTCTTGCTGAGGAGACACTGCTTTTAGGTCCTATCTTTATTTCATTTTTCCTTTCCAAATAAGAAAGCTGACTTGCAGACAGCAAGACTCCATTGTATGTGTATCTATATCTGTGAATTAAGTATTTTTTAAAAAGATATATGCTACTGCACTTTATTGCTTGGAAAAATGACATATGATATTAATGTCAAAGATCTCACAGCAATGCACATACACAGGGGACAGAGGATAAACTTCAGTGTGGAAATTTAATTTGATCTTTTCCTGGCTTGTGCTTGGCTGATAGTAACCCGTTCGCTTTCTCGTAATGTTAGTGTTTATAGAGAGAATGTATAATGCAAGACTGTATTTCATTATAAAAAATAACAATATATTTCATATTCTACTACATCCATTTCTACTTAAATCCTTCCGGTATAACTGATTCATGTTAAAAAAATATTAAATACATTATTTTTCTTTGCCATTGAAAATCCAGTCTTTGCTCATACCCTTCTGACTGTCTAACCTCACACAAATAAAAGTATTTTAATGATGGTGCAGTCTGCTTGTTTGCATGCATATGGGAGAGCAGCAGTGGAACCATAACCAGACATGAGCATCTGTGGTGATATTAGTAAGACGGTCTTTTGTTAACAATCTTTTCAAACTAAAATAGAGTTGACTTTCAAGAAGAGATAGATGCTGGTAGTTGCTTTTGGTGCTACATTTTCCAATAACAATCTTACACCCTATTTCTGCCTATTCAGCAGAGAGTCAGTCAGAACCCCTCCTACAGTTTTAATGCTGCAGTAGCTAGAGAAATGCATGCTTTCCACTTTCTTCCCTTGCTCCAGGAGGGAATTTCCGGTAGAAATAAAGGGTTAGACTTCATTTTCTACTGTTTTTGTCTGCTTTGTCTGGGCTCCCCCTCAGATAGCACTGATTCTGTTTGAACATTCAAACAACTTTCAGCTAGAGAATATTGGACCCTCCTATAGCCATATGAGTAAAATGTTCCTAATTGTTTTCTTGTGCAGTATATGGGAACAGCTGAAGTAAAAGGAGATACACCTAACATCGAAACAAGGCCTGTATTACACTCGAACAACATCTGGAACAACTCCCCAACTTTGTGGGAATTCAGTTTCTTAAGCAAAGCTTAGCTTTTTGGTGGCCAAATTCTCCCTTTGTAGGTGTGCAGGTAGTTTCCTCTTCAGGTGTTAACTGAATCACGGTGAAGGTCATCACAACTCATTCTCACACATATTTTTCTTAGAACTGTGGACAAGTTGATTCAGTTGTGAAGAAACAATATAGAAAGCTGCAGTTCAATTGGAAGGCTTTGGTCTTACATATGGTCAAGAAGGGAGAGCAAGGTGTAAGGAAATGTTTTTCCATTAGATAGTGGCATGCATGAGCTCCATCCTAGCACTCAACCTACCCTACCTTCTAATTGGATACTCTTTCCTTACTGCACACATGAGCACAACTTTTGCTCAGTTGAGATGAACTTCAATACTTGGTGGCACTGCAACCTAGCAGAGCAACTCACCTTCTACATACATGAGAAAAGATTGTTTGCTTGATTTTTTTCAAAGCAGAAATGGTTAACTGGAAAAACACAGTGCTGCACCGTAAGCTCTCTATATGCAAGTGCTTTAATGAGTCCCAACTTCTAAAAATTTGTCAGACATAAAAGCAGTACTAATCCGATTAGTAACTGTGATTGAGTAAATCTACTGTAAAAATGGACCGTGCCCTGTTTTGAACATGATACCATGCTGGTCATTTGAGAACTGCCACTGTGAGACATAAAAGTCTCTTTGATGGAATATTTATTTCACGAGTTAAAAAAAGGGATAATATAGTATTGTTTGTTTTCAAAATCACTTGTAAAGTTTTATTAGCCAAGGAACCAATATTCAAAACAGCCAGGAAGAGAAGTGAGTTGTGCAGAAAGAGAGATGAAAGCTCATGGAGGGGAAATGAAGTGGTTAAGCCCAAGAGTTGCTAGTTCTACTTATTTAGGCTGCAGCGTCCCATAGGAGTAAAGGAAGAGAAGTATTTTGGAAAACCATATTTGTTAAGTTGAAAAAGTCAGCACTTTGTTGTGTGGCCTTGGAAACTCTCATCGAGCTTTCTATCTGCCCTCCAAAATATTTCTGCGTGTCACTTTGGCAGTCACAGCTACTAATTTTAAAGCAGAGAAGAGACTTCATTCCTTGGGGCTCACATGCGCTGCAATTAGTCTTATTATAAAATGCCAAAAAATCTCTGGCAGCTAAAATAAAGTCCAGAGAAATGTCCACACCACTGATGAATGAGTTCCTTGAAAAGAAGTAGGGGTGGGCACGAGCCACGACATTTGGATTGAGATCCAGGTCTGGAAAACCTGAGGATTGTGTTTTGGCTGGGTCCATCATATATATATATAGAAGGAGACCAGCAGCAGCATTTGTATCCAGATTTATGCTCCAGATTTCATTAACTATTTATTATAAGTCCATACACATGTATGCACACGTGCGGTTTACAATTGTCATCCAAACTTCAAATAGCACAATAAATATTATTGCATATAAAAGCTCTCATTTTTCTTTCGCCCACATGGAGCTGTATTTCCTTTCTGGTCAGAGTGCCTATGAGATTGTATTGAGCCAGGAACGTTTGACTAGCCCTTCTTGCTCTAATGCTAATGCTCTATTTACCTAATTAAACATTAGCTCAATTTGTTTGCACAGTGCAACATGCCAGACAATGAGAGGAAAAGAAAAACCAAACAAGCCAGCAACTGCATTTTTTTCAGTCAGGAGGTGCAATTTATCAACCCAGGTGAAAAGTTTTTCATTTTTTTAAAGAAAAATGAACTCAGCTTGTGATGGAGGTACTTCGATTTGTTTGCCAAAGTGAAATACATATATATCAGTTTTAGGTTATATGGAAAGCTTCCTGTGTTGTGCAGAAACCTCTAGCTTGATGTTCAGTTTGCACTGCTGCAGAGAAGGAACCATTTCAGTCACCTGCCAGGACATCCTTCCTGCTCTCCTTCTACATCACTGTGTGACATGGCTTCAGCTCTCACTGTCTTGGATCTCCACCTTTCAGTATCGCAGGCAGTTTCCAAACCACCGTGATGGGGGTTATGGGGCCGCCAGGGGAACACTGCAGAGGTACATCCCAAGGGTCTTTCAAAGAGTGTGCCTACTAACACAGACAGGTCTCTGGAAGTTAAATAGGAGGCTGAAGGATGCTTTATGCAGGCTAGAATACAACTTCTGAAGGATACGCACCCCTCCTTTGTTCCCAGCCCCACCAACCTGCATCTGCAGCACATGTTCTTTTCTAGTTTGAATCAGAACTGAGTTTTTGCCAACAGTTCAACAGGTGCAAACTGTAAAGACAAAAATTACTGTGTCACCAGTTATTTTCGTAATTTTCCTAATCAGATCCAGCTGCCAAAGAGGCACTGTAGAGCTGCTCAGCTTATGGATATGGGGTGAGATAAAAAATTGTTTCACGGAGTTGGAAAAATCATAGGATCACAGGATGATTTAAGATGGAAAAGACCTCTAAGACCATCTAGCCCAGCCACCAACCCATCCCCACCATGCCCGCTAAGCCATGTCCCTCAGAGCCACATCCACACATTTCTTGAACTCCTCCAGAGAGTGAATCCACCACCTCCCTGGGCAGCCTGTGCCAATGCATCACCGCACCCTCTAAGAAGAAATTTTTCCTAATATCCAACCTGAACTTCCCCTGGCAAAACTTAAGGCCATTACCTCTCATCTTACCCCCGTTTACCTGGGAGAAGAGGCTGATTTTCACCTCCTCACCTTTCAGGTGGTTGTATAGAGTGGTAAGGTCTCCCCCAAGCCTCCTCTTCCCCAGACTAAACAGTCCCAGAATAAGTATGAAAGAAGCAAGTTAGTGCCTGGGAGGGCTCACAAGCTGCTCCTCATGGCTGCAAATAAAAATTGCATCCAATTGCCTACTTTCAAATACATGATCCACTCTGTATTAAAAGAAATAATGAAAGAAACTATGACTCTACCATACACCTACTGGGATTCCACAGTGAAATGTAGATTTGATCCTCAGAACATTAATTTCTGACAGAAATTCTCCATCAGTTAATGACATAGGAGCACAAGGGCGCAGAGTGATAAATGCGCAGTGTGCTGGTGCATGCTCATTGCAGCAGAGTCGAGCCTGGAAGTCTGAGAGAAACTGTGAAATATTCCTGGAAATCTCCAATATCCACAAAACCTGGCATCTTAAGAAACAGAGCCACAAATCAGCCCTGCTAAAGCACAGCATGGATTTTCTCAGTGACATTTCTTCCTGACACAAACTGGATGAGATGCACTCTTCATTTACACTTCCCACCTGTTCCATCCCAGTGTATTTCAAAATCAGACTCCTTGCCAGAAAACCCTGTTTGTATTGAAACACAGGATTGTGTATTTCCGTCCGTCTGAACGAGGAAAGCCCAACAGTGCAGTGTCCCTGGCTGCTTGTTAGGGATGATGGTGTGCACGGAGCGAGCCATGAACAACTCTTTGTTTCATTTCCAAACACTTTTATAAATAGAGTTCGCTTGCAGTCTCATAAACTTCATTCTGTCCCGAGGCCTTTCTGCATAGCTTCATTTACACGCACACCAACTGAGCATTTAAGAGGTTTACTTTAGCCTGATAATGATCTATTAGGCCTGATTATAAAATAAGAAAATTCTGGTATCTAGTACAAATACTCTTTCACATAAACAGCACATCACCTCATTTCACCGTGGTCCTGTTTCTGGATGGGGTATCGAGTTCATAACATTACTGCAGGGCAATGTGACTTGCTTGTGTAGCATGTTGCTTTGGAGGCTGTGTTCTTTCTACAAAAGCAGAGCACCAGATCCTGAGCTTTTTGGGGAAGATTCTTCCCAAAAGACACAAGTAGTGAATCAGGTGGGATTCCACACGTAGGTATGTATGTGTGCATGTGTATGCGTATGTGTGCAGGGGAGCAGATGTGGAAGGAGGGTATTAGCAATGGGGACTTGCACCATCCTGGTCACCCAAAAACTGCATGCTGCATGCCACTGGTTATTACTGAGGCTTTTTTTGTTTTCAAGCTGTAATACACCCAGGGTAGCAATTCCTGACCCCTTGCCTGCATTTGTTACTTACAAATTCCTTCTTAGGCTCCCATCCTACAAAACATTATACATCTTCCTAACTTTACATACGAAGCACATGACACGACCTGGGCTTAACGGTTGTGACTTAAGAGGGCTCCCTGTGCTCAGCAGTGACCAATGCCACAAACTGGGCTGGGGAGAGAAAGTGGAAATTACGCTGGGAATGAGTGGGCTGAGGACAATCCTGACTGCAGTGTTCCACCAGCAGAGTCAGCGAGGGCGAGGTTAAAGAACACACCAAGCAGGAACAAGTACATCCCAAGCACTTCATCTGCTGTCACTGCTGGTGCTGTAACCTAGCAAAGGGCTTTAGTCTGCAGTGGTGGCGGTGGCTTAGAGTGGCTGGAAGGGGTCTAAGGGTACAGGGAAAACTCCTGGTGAAGAGAAGCTGAAATGTGAAGCAAAAAGAAGGAGGGGCTTCTGGAAAACTCTCCCCTGCCAAATACACAGAATGTCAGCTTATTGCTCTGTTACTCCATCACTTTTCTGATAAATGTTTTTGTGATCCGTGTCCCAACACTATTTGCCAGCGGAGGAACAACCGAAAAGTTGGGTGTCACCCTCCGAGCACAGGCCAGATAGTGGAATTGGACGTCTACACATTCCTACACATCTACACAGTATGAGGAAGAGATAAAACGAGACACTCTTGGGTTCAAAAATCCCTCCCCGTACCTCAGGAAGAAGGCCTTACGTGCCCTTTCTGCTCACAGTTGATTT
Source organism: Bambusicola thoracicus (assembly GCA_002909625.1). Taxonomy (NCBI): domain Eukaryota; kingdom Metazoa; phylum Chordata; class Aves; order Galliformes; family Phasianidae; genus Bambusicola; species Bambusicola thoracicus. The sequence continues at coordinate 16,901 of PPHD01005316.1, read as the reverse complement.
CAGGTACAACACTGTAATTCTTCAGCACCACAAGGAACCTGTTAAAGCACGACCTCAGTGGGTTCAACCACTGACAAGCAGTCAGACCTGTTTATAACCAGCACAGATAACAACAAATGACAATATGCAGGCAGAAAAAGTGAAAGGAAAGGGTAAAAATAATTGTAAAGTTCTGTCCTAGATTTGGTAATTATTTATTTATTGGAACAGACTGCCCAGGGCAGTGGTGGAGTCACCATCCCTAGAGGTGTTCAAGAAATGTTTAGATGTAGCACTGAGGGATGTGGGCTAGTGGGCATGGTGGTGGTGGGCTGACAGCTGGGCTAGATGATCTTAGTGATCTCTTCCAACCTTAATGACTCTGTGAGTCTATTTTTTTTTCTTCTGAAGAGCTTTCCTTCCAGACAGGCATTTCCATGGAAGGCTGCAGTGGTTTACAGCTAAAAATTGTTCAGCTCTTTGTTACCAATTTGCACTTGATGAGATTCACAACATGATTACACGTAACATCGAAAAATGAGTCGGGCATTGCACTCTGTTCCCAAATTAGAATGAAAGAAGTTACATTTCCATCCTGCTGAATGACCCAACCTACAGCAGCCATGAGACTCAACTGCAGATAAACACATGGTCAAGACCCATCACTTTTTAATTAATCGACAGTGATCATCAGCTCTAAATATCACTAGCTATTATCTGTCCTGAGTATTTCTTGAATTCGGGTTGGAATTGAATTAGGGTTGGAAAAGACCACTAAGAGCATCAAGTCCAACTGTCAGCTCATCCCCACCATGCCCAATGACCATGTCCTTCAGTGCCACATCTCTATGTTTCTTGAACAGCTCTAGGGATGGTGACTTCATCACCTCCCTGAGCAGCCCGGTCCAATGCCTCACCACTCTTTCAGAGAAGAAATTTTTCCTAACATCCAACCTGAACTTCCCAAGTTGGTTGATCGTCAGAGGAAAGTCTCTGTCTCACAGCATTCTTTGTCGGAGGAAGAGGACGATGGAAAAAAAATAAAAAAATACGGGAAGTTTTCAGATTTTGTTCCTTGCTGGCTTTCGGCTCTGACCCAGCGGGGCGGGAGCTGCAGGCCCCGCAGCCAGGCTCTTCTGCCCCGGAGGCCGCGGCGGATGCTGCCGGCAGGTGGCGCTGCCCCTACACGGAACGCCGCCCGCTGGCCCCGCGCGGGCCCCGCCGAGCCGAGCGGGTCGGGGCTGCGGTAACCGCAGGGCTCAGGGTAGTGCTCCTGCGGGGGGCCTGGGGTGCAGCCGGTGCATCCTCCTTAACGTAGGGTTTTCTTATTATTGAAGTTTGTTTTTAAAATCATGGGTTTTTTTTTTGCTATAGCACTTCTTCCCGTAACAGGCTGGGTCTGAGTAAGTTGATGCATCAAGGATTTTGTCTTTTGTGGAAAGGATAGACAGCGCTTTAAAAAAGCTCACTACTCAGAACTGAATAACTCACAGCAGACCGTGTACAAAAATAACAGTGTGGCAACTGTTTCATCTTTCTGGGAATAATTACTTTACCCTTCATTATTTATTTTTCTTTTTAAAGACCAGTATTTCTAAGGCCTTCCAATTTTCAGAATTCAAGTGTTCAGCTTGTTCCAAAAATGAGGCAGATGGAGTCTCAAGCAGAGCACTCCCAGCTACCGGTTGCTTCTGGAAAACTGAGCCTGAAACTACAGAGCTTCTCATTGCCACTGCATTTGCTGATAGAAGTACGGTAGCTCACGGTGCCATCTGAAATATTTTGGCCTTCAGAGCAGACACAATTATGCTGTCTCATGAGCTCATAGCCAAGTCAGAAGTATTTGCTCAAATCTTTCTTTTTTGCTGGACAAACCTCAAAAGATCTGCGTTCAGGTTTGATCGGAACAACCAGCCAACGGGAACCAACACCACCAAACGGGTAAGAAGCAATGCTCAGTCTTGGTTTCAGATCCAAATGTATTCAGAGCTCAAGGAAGAAACAGGGCAGAAAGATGATTTGGGTGTGTTTTTGATTCACCCCTTCGTACCTGAGGGGCCCACGGTGAGTTTTGGATCTGAATCCAAGCGTGTCTGAAATGCAGGAGCTTTGGTTTGGTTTGGATCTACCTCTCACTGCTTTGAACTGTTTGGGTGTTTACTTGAAACCTGGCCAACCTGTCCACATTTTTTGAATTTGGAAAACTGAGCTGGAAATGTGACAAACTGCCTTTGTTTTCTTTTTTTGGTGTCATTTAACAATTTTAGTTCTGAACAGAAACCAGAAATGAAATCTACACATTGCAGAGCTTCTGGCACTTCAGTTGACAATGAGTGTTTGGTGGTAATGAGAGCAAAGAGGAACAGACGCAAATGTGCCTGCACAGCTCTCAGCATCTCCTCGCTTCTTACACTCAGAGTACCAATAGAATGAAATGTAATTCTATTACCAATGATCTTAGAAGGTGCAATGTTGAGACACTGCATTTCCATAGATGCTTCAGTAAAAAACAGACTTTCCTACACTTTGATTTGCAAATCCCAAGGCTGGATGTGGCTCTGGGCAACCTGGTCTAGTGGTTGGCAACCTTGCACATAGCAGGGGGCTTGAAACTACATGATCAGTGGGGTCCTTTTCAACCCAGGCCATTCTATGATTCTACGAAGAAAGTTTGGTGAGCCTCATTAACAGAAGACTACTTTCATCGTGTGTGCCTTCAGTTTTCTGTAGTTCTGGGCACCTGAAATAAAAAATCCACTGACTTCAGAGGGGTATTTCTTCTTCTTATGCATAATATTGCTTAAATCTTTAATGCATCATGTATCCCTCTTTCACTTCTTCAAAAATGCAATTATGTAGATATAATAGGAGCATCTGCACCAATCCTCGTCTTCTGGATCTTTCCATAACTACACATGATTTTTATTTGAATTCTTACTTTATGTTAGTGCTCATAATCAATAAAACATTATTTAAAAAGTAACCAGTGATGGGATAATATTGGAACATTCAAACTGAGCTTTTTTTGATCGTGTTTTTATTTTCCTTGTCATTTCACCTTTTGCATACTTTAAGTTATCCCAATCTACTACAAAGCTATTCATCCCTATAGCTCTACTTAAGTCTGCTTTCTAGCAAAGAGAATCTGCTGACTTCCCTTAAAATCTCACTGAAGCAAATATTTACACAATTGAAAACTGAAGCATATGCAGGTTTTGCTCAGGTAATTTATGAAACAAATGAGGGCCAAAAAGTGAAAAATCAGCATTTATATCATGCTAGCAAACATGCATCTCTCAGGTGAGTGTATAAAGCTGTCTTTGTGCATGCAGAGGGGAATGATATATAGAGGTGCTGCTTGCAAGCATTGTACTCAGTCCTTTTTCAGATACATGTGTTCAACAGTGGCAAACAAAATATGAAAGAGCTAATTTTAAAAAAGGGCTCCCTGAATTAAATCTGTATAACATATCTCTGCAGCGATCTGTAAATTCTGATGTAAAAGAGTAAGTATTTTAGCATCCTTCTTTTGGACTGGCAGAGTAAGTACTGAACAGCTTTCTGGGAGCTTTACCATGACAAGAAGCGCTGCATACATCTCACAAAGTGCTTGAAGGATGGCTGCAATAAGTCAGAGATAGTAGCTAGAAATGTAAGTAACAAGGTCACAGCTTATTTCTCTTCTAAAACAAAATAAATTGCTTGATGCTTCAAGGTGAAGAGCTTTAAATTTGCAGAGTGGATTTGCTTGGGCTGACAGTCTTTGAAGAGCTTGACCTGTAACTTGTATGCTCCTGTTCTACTGCCAGCCCAGCCCCATAACTCACCGAGATGGAGAGTGACAGCCTCGCCTACAAAGTCATGTCTTCTCCTCGCTGGAGTTTGCAGGATTAGCCTCCTTGGAAATGCTAACAAAAGTCTGAATGTATCGTATCACTGTTTGAGACAGCAGTGGGGATGTTTGTGGAACCATTCACTGTCTCAGGGCTAATCTCCGGGATAATTTAGATTGACCTTACAGATCTCTGGAAACCCCATTCCCCGTGATGGACTATCTCTTTTATATCCATTCTCAACCTTCAAGGTTTAACCCAAACTGACATCACAAAGTTATATCAAAAGCTTTAAACTGATATACATCTCTATATCTGTATAACCCTCAAACCCTCTTCGATTAGACTTTACCTTTTGCTTTAAGGTCTTTGAACCCCCTCGCAAAAGCACTGTATATACTGTGAATAATGCTAACCAGAGAGAGCAGGACATCTTGACATCTTCTTGTGTTTACTTTTTCGCAAGATGGATCGCTGTGGCAAATAGATGTAAAGTATCAAAGAGCTGCCCCTCTTGTGTTTGGGAAGGTTTTGAAATCGATCGGTGAGGGCTGGGAAGGGAGCAGGGTTCTTCACCTTAGCAAAGGTACCCCCGGGGCAGGCTCTGTCTCCTGGCATGGGAGGCCAAATCATTCTCTATTCATGAAAGTATTTATAGCCATAATTACAACTTCGACTGCAGAGTACATGGCCAAAGGCCACTAGAAGCACGGGGAAATATGCACTAAGAGCATAATTCCAGTCTGAAGCTGAGTAAAATAAATTAATCATGCTACACAGGTTTATTAAAAACTATCCTGGTTTGAGGTGAGTAGAGTCAATTTTCTTCACATTGTCTGGTATGATGCTACATTTTGGCTTTAGGAGAGAAGCAATGTTCATAATACAGATATGTTCTAATTGCTGAGCAGTGCTGTACAGAGCTGAGGATGTTTCAGCTCCTTGTGCTGAGCTGGGAGAGAGAAGAACCAGGACAGCAGACCCAAACAGGCCAAAGGGATGTCTCATACCATAACGTGTCATATGAAAACTATACACCTGAGGGGAGTTGGCCAGGGCAGCAGCCGCTGTTTAGGGACTGGTTGGGCATCAATTGGAGGATGGTGCTGGTCCGGCAGGGCCTAGGACCTCTCACTCATAAACTTGCTTCTAATGGCCCCCATGGCCTGGCCTGCACTGCCTGAGCCTTCTTGCTGCCCGCTGACTGCTTCCCACCAGCAAGCTCAGGACAAAGCTGGCTCTGAGCTCAGCCATCCAGCTGCTACTGCTGCCTATATAAAAAATGTCCAATTAAGCACAATTATTGGAGGGGAAGGAAGATGTAATTGACTTTTTAGCCCAGTAAAAGAGCTGCCCCTCACCCCCCATTTTTCATGTGTGCATTGCACTGAACCACACTATAGAAAAGGCATAATCCCTCCGATAACGAAAGATTACCCAACTCCTTGGCTCTGTCAAGCTGTTCCTGCCATCCCTGGGTCACAGCAGATAAATTTCACTTTTTGTCAGTTCTGAACAGGTTGAAGAACAGTTACAGAATACAGAAAAAAAAATACGTACCTGAAAAAAGCAGGTCAACCATCATTTTGCTCTGGTGGCTGTGAAAGTTTTTACTTCCAGACTGCGTTTCAAGTACTAGTGTCAATGATGGAGTAATAAAAGCAGATGAAAAATAATGATGCAAAGAGGCCGTGTGTCTTATGGTTTATGTACAAGACAGAAGCTGACATAACACTGAAGGTTATAACTGTCTGGGAGGCACCAGCCTTTGGAGAACATTTTTTTCTGTTTCCATGTTGGTGATGCTCTGGGGAGTACTTATGTGATTGTTTCTCTGGTCTCTATGATTTCACAATTATGCAATCTACCTCCAGGGATGCGATCTCTTGACTCGAGAATAAAACAAAGATCTTAATAAAAATGAATACAAAGGTACAATAGAAAAATGGATTTAAGGACAAAGTGTGGAAAATTTGAAGCATTCCTACAAAGGCGGTTAAACAACGCCACTCACTTCTTTCACTTACACAAAGAGCAAATTTTGGAGCAGACAGTGAAGTCTCCTGTTCTGGTGGTATAAAACAGATTTCAGCAAAACACTGGAGAATTTCTGGTGGAAAGTCCTCCAATGTAAAAAAGAGTTGATGATCCATACATCAGAGGATTTTCTGATAGAAAATTCTCCAGTGTACGGATTACCTACTCTTTTTACCTGTTTCACAAGAAGAGATTATCAATCCCATGGAGCACTTACCTATGGTATATCCATTTTGGGAGTCCTTAAAGAATTTCTACAGAAGTATGCCTGCTGTGCCTGGCAGCATAACATTTTGGCTGTAGTAATAGTCCTAGGACCTAGGAAGAAAGCCCATGGGCTAACCCACCTAGTCCATCCACTGATAGGGTCAGAGAGGAGTAGCTGCACATCCATGTAAAAAGTAGTTTGAATGATGAGCAGGAAGTCAGCTCAGCTAAGGTATGTATGACCTACAACTGCAAGAATCAGGTGAAACCCCAGGACCTGTGAAAAATGAAAGATCTGAATGGATAATGAGAATGTTTTCTCCTACTCTAATATAAAAGTAGCTTTATTTACGAAGTGCCAGCCACTTTTCTTTCCTAGTTCTTCACATTCAACTCCCAAAAATACAAGTACTACAATTCAGATAGCCACTTAAAAAAACCCTATTCAGTCTAGATATTGTTGTTAATAAAGTAATACATTCAACAGTCAGTATAAGTGACTTTGTTTTTAACTGCACATACAAGCATCCTTCCCATTGCTTGCCCCAAGGATCCTCTCTCCGTTACAAGTGATTTCACAACTATTTCCTTCCGCCTGTGGTGGATTTGGCCTAAATTTCAACTACATTTGTGCATTTTTTTGTCCTGGAATCACTAATAATGAGTCAAAGAATCAATTCAAATGCTGTGATTTATGTGAGAGTTAAGTGCCACTGAAAGGCAGGGTAACTCATTCTCAAGACTGATTGCTGCTGCAATATTTGGTGTTTTTCTTAAAAGTCCCAGGGAGAGTTTCATGAGAATCCAGTTACTTTAAAATAAAAACCAACAAGTTTCAGGAGACTCAAAAATTGTTATGGGAATGTTAAAAGGGAAGCTTCTTAAAGGCCTAGAAGACAAATACATGAATATTTCAGCCAAAGAGCTGAATTTTCTTCATTTGAATGAAGATTTTAAACCAGGTGCTTAGATAATGACTTTTGAATGATTGCTTTGGTGATGCTGAACAGTATCCTCGGCTCTCAAACATGATATCCTTTGTGCTTGTTTTGGCCTTCAGGAAGCATTGTTTTACTCAAGGGTTTAGAGGTGGAAGAAGATCCTTTTATTAATAATAGAGAGAAACCTGTTTGAAGTGTTTAGTTAGGGTACAAAGAAACATGTCCTAGTTGTGTTTGGCAACCCTGGTACTAGGACATTCAGCAGTGCTGGGCAGTGCTGAGGCCCACAGTGGCTAGCCTGCCCCAGCTGCTGTCAGACAGGGTTTGGGGTGCTCCAGGCCTCTGCAAATGAGCACATAAGTTACTAATATACGTGTGTAGATGTATCCAGTCAGATGGGGACTTGCATACCAAATGCTGGCTGAGACAACACATACACCCATTGTAGCTGACTCAGTGACTGCAGCCTGCACGTAGCTGTTGCAAAAATCATCCTCATGGTGTATGAGAGGAAAGAACTCATAACTACCATGTATCCACAAGCTAAAGCTCTTTCACATGGGCTGAAAGCAATTAAGATATAATGCTGAAGGAATGGGATCAATAGGGCTGCCTATATGAGGTCAGTACGGCTTGGGGAGTGTTGCCAGAAACTTCTATGATGGGCCTATGATCCACCTGGGCATCCTGGGGCAAACAGTGAACACTGCAGCTACCAAGTGTGTGTTTGGATTGGCTGTGATCCTGAGGGCAGCCTGTGGACAGATCTGGAGATCAGAGAACCATAGATTCATAGAATTGTTTAAGTTGGAAGGGACCCTTAAGGGCCACCCCAACTCCACTGCAATGAACAGGGACACCTATAGCTACATTAGGTTGTTCACAGCCCCATTCAGTTTGACCTTGAATGTCTCCAGGGACAGGGCAGCTCACCACCTTTATTGTGAAAAACTTCTTTATATCCAATCTAAATCTCCCTTCTTTAAATTTGATACCATTTCTCCTAGTGCTATCACAACAGACCCTGCTTTCTTATAGTCACTCTTTAGATATTCAAAGGCCACTATCAGGTCTCCCTGGAGCTTTCTCTTCTTCAGGCTGAACAGCCCCAGCTCTCTCAGCCTGTTCTTCTAGGGGAGGCATTCCATCCCCTGGATCATTTTTGTGTCCATCCTCTGGCCAAGCTCCAGACGCTCCATGTCTCTCCTGTACTGAAGACTCCGCATCTGGAGTACTCCAGATGAGGTCTCACCAGTGCAGAGTAGAGGGGCAGGATCACCTCCCTTGATCTGCTGGCCATGATTTTTTTGATGCAGCCCAGGATATGGTTGGTTTTCTGTGCTGCAAGGACACACTGCTGACTCATGACCAGCTTGCCAGCCACCAGTATTCCTGAGTCCTTTCTGGCTGGGTTGTGTTATATCCTTACAGCCACTGGCTTGTATTGGTAGTGGGGATTGCCATGACCCAGGTGCAAGACACTTGGCTTTGATGAACTTCATGAAATTTGCCTGGGCGCTTGGGCACTGCTGGAGCCTGAGATGAACTAGAAGATTCATTGACAGCAAACTGCTCTGGGGAACAGGCCCTCAAAGTACTGCAAAGCTGTATCTTTGAGTTAAAGGCAGTAAGAAACAAAGCCCACTGGACTGGAGAAGGAACAGTCAACTCTAAGTTGGATACTGTATAATTTGGGACTCTCAAAGAGCTATTTTTTACCTGGTGTGGCCAAAAGGAATTGTTTGGTTTGAGTTAATTTCATAAAACAGACCCCAGGAGGGAGATTCCTGCATCGAATCACCTGATGTGTGGTGTGCAAGTACCTCTGGGGCTCATCAGGGGGAAATATATGGAACGGCAGCAGATGCTGCCTGGGGCAGGAGTGACGTCCTGTCAACACTCATACATCAGCGGTTAAAGGTGCACTGTTCTGTAACAGGGATTTCATGTTTCTTGAACTTAAGCTGCCTATGCAGCCTCTCTGCATTGGCCAGGAAACAAAACGGAGAAAAAGTTCAACTGCATTTGAGGCCGTGCATTTACTGTCTGTGATTAACAGATGTAAAGTGCAAATTTGGTTATGTAAGAAACATGCTTTATGTTTTGACCTGAGTCACATCACATGGACATGGCTGAGGAGTATGAAATAGTCTAAGCTGAAGTGGTGAATCTAGCTAGCTGTTATTTGCAGGTCATGTCACCCATGTGTTTTGAGTACTCAGAGGCTCTAACTCTCCAAACGAAAACATTTCACCACAATTAATTAATGTTTTGGCACAGAACTTCTAAAGTGTTTTATTCTCTGGGTGCTATTTTTCACATTTTGTCTCCTTATTAAAAATTGTACTTGTCCAATCAGCTCTCAGAAACAATGACCTATGACTCATGTAACCACTGACAGACTGTTTTGGAACAACTCACAGAGAGCTGAAATGCATTAAACGATTCAGCTAATGCATAAATAGAATACAGGGTCAGTTTGCAAGCCATTTGTTAATAGACTAAAGGGCTTGCTTCCCACAAAAATAATTTAAAACATAGTTTATCCAGATTCTTTCAGAACAATTCATTCTTTCCAGAGTCTCCCCAACGTGAGTTACAGATGTATAGACTAGCCTGAGTACAGTTGTCAAGGACATATAATTTTTGCAGATTTTGGACAATTTTTTTTCTTTATATGTTGACAAAACACTAGCTAGCTATGGTAGTCTGGCCTGTTGGGTAAATTTCAAGAGCCTTCTTTATTCTTTCTATAGGTTCAACAGTGAAACCTCTTCAATACTGAAGTATTGGGTGCTTTCTCTCTCTACAGGAGTTTCTGAAGAGTTGTAATGATCCTGGTTGAGAAAGTTGAGAAAGCATAGAGGAAGATCTTTGCCTGAATAGGAAAGGGCCAAATGCTGAGCCTGTAAACTAAAGTTGCCTGGAGGACTGGATATGACTGGAGGAGGGTTGGAAATTACTTTCTCTACATTTGGTTGTGTGGGAAAATCTTCTATTGTTCTGTGCAGCTGCCAGGTTTCATTACAGAAAGGTGGAAATGCCAACTAACCACTAAACTTCTTTTTCTTGCAATGCAATTACAAACATAGATACCAAGCTGCACTACAGGTTAGAGGTTATCCATCCCAGTACTCTGTTTTCAGCAGTATCCAATGGCAGATGCTTACCAAAATGCAAAAGAATAGAGCAAAAAGATAGTGAAAACTTAAGTAAACTTGTCTAGAGTCTGCTGTTCACAGTCTTCCTCACTTAGACATAGTACCTATTTTCTGATAGCCTTCAACAGATTTTTTTTTTCCTGAGTTTATACAATTGCTCCTTAAAGCCCTATAAACCCTTCAGCACAGTTTTATTAGGGTTAGGGATAAGATTCTTCTATTTATTTTGAACATAATTCTGTATTATTTTAGTTGCACTCTCTGCTCACTACATGCAGCTCCAAATACTCATGTACGTTGTACCAGCACTCTCCTGTTCCTTTCTTCACTCCACTGTGAATTTCCAGCCAAAATGGGAACCAAACATAACATGACACCTGCCCGATTACAGTATGCAATTCCTTTTAACATTACTGACCCCTCTAGTGACTTCCCTGGGCACACTTGGCTGTCAGGGAGTGCAGGCTTTGGCAGCAGTCACCAACCGTTCAGTGCTGAGAACTGCCCTGTTCATCAGCAAGCTATGTTTCAGTCAGCTGTGCTGCCTTGTGGCTCCTCTGGGATTGTTTCCACACTGTTGAGAGCCCATGGTCTGCTGGCAGACACAGACTGGGGGGCCCTGGGTAATCCAAAGTGCAGATGGGCTTAGGTGCACTTTTTGTTGAGGACTGACTTGTCCAGATGCGTGAATATACACGTCGCATTATGTCACTGAGTGCAGCAGCTGGGATGGTCTTACTGCATGGTCATAAGTTTGCATATAAGTATATGAAGTCTTTCTGGTCTTACAAGGCTCTTCTTTCAAAGGTCAATCATGTTGTTCAGATATATTTTTCTAATGCTTTAATATTTAATTATGATATTGCAAAGAACTATGAAAGGTCTACTACTAGAATTTCCTATTAACATACCTCCTAAATGATCCATATTGTATAAAGTAATATATTTTGAAATGAAATATAAAACTAACAAAAGCAAACAGCTTTATAAATGAATACATCAATTTTGTTTTAAAAGGTAAAGGAAGGTATAAAGATTCATTATTTTTCACACATGGTTGTGCTTTAAAAGGCATCAGATGGGTAGAGGTAAGTTTCACAGCCAGTTTCAATGGCATTGTCTATAAGTCAGGCTTTCATTTCTTTTCCTCTTCATGAGATCTGAAACAGATGCTCTAAAGGGTTACCTCCAGAATTTAATTTTTTCCAACTGGGACAAATAACACTATGTAGAAACAGGGAGAATAGGTGAAATTTTGTGCCTTTGAAAATGTGTCAAACAAAACCAGGAGTCGGTGCTTTTCTTGTGAAATGAAAATTACAAGTTTCCTGGGACCACAGGGAGAGTGAAATTAGAAAGCCACTGGAGACTAATCATGATTGCCTCTAAATAAGTTTAATTGATTAGACGTGTACACATATATATTAATGCATTTTTTATGTTGTTGTGATTTAATAAAAATTCTTTACTGTGAGGGTGGTGATGCACTGGAACAGGTTGCCCAGTGAGGTTGTGAATAACGCCTCCCTGGAAGCACTCAAGGCCAGGCTGGATGGGGCTTTGAGCAACCTGGAGCACAGGCCTTATGAGGAACGGCTGAAGGAGCTGGGATTGCTCAGCCTGGAGAAGAGGAGGCTCAGGGGAGACCTTATAGCTCTCTATAACTTCCTGAAGGGAGGTTGTGGTGAGCT
>PPHD01005315.1:0-23752 GCA_002909625.1 Bambusicola thoracicus | reverse complement strand
GGTGGGGAGGGTAATGCATGCTACTTCTATCTTTAAGTGACACAAGGATTAATGCTATCTCTATACCAGTCACTATCGCTAATTGTCTTCCTTTCTTGAGTGCATTAATGGAAAGAGTGAGAAGAATGGACTTGGAGACCAAATTGCCCTCTTGTGTCTTGAGGTGATTTTTTCAACTAAGAGCTAAAATACAGGCCAATACTGTGAAGAATCTTATTATGTGGATTGTACCTATTAAATGAAATGCATTTCCCACTACAGCTCTTAATCTGATATATTTTTGAACTTTTAATTAATTATTCTAATTCATTTTACATAGATTAATTCTGATTTCCCGGATTGCACATTTCCTACTGAATCTGAAATTCATTCACCATCATAATTATTATTATTATTTTTTATTCCCCAGAGCAACATTATACATGTCTGTATTCTTAGAATATAATACACTTTTTCCACTGCCCAAGGAGTCCTAAAGCTGTTCACCTTCTCCCAGTGATGAGCTTCAGGACATTTAGTTGTCTCTTCAGTTTTCTCCCATTATTTTATTTTACTATGGTAATATTTTTCCCAGTTACATATATTTAAGTAGCTCTCCATTGCTATATTCAGCACTAAACTATTATTGTAACTTGACAAAACATCTCAAACAGATGAATCAGTAATTGATCATTTGGGTTTTCAGAAAGAATGAAAGCCTGAAATTCTATTTTTCCAGAAGATAGAGAAATGTATGAAGCTTGAAACAGTAATGAAACTGGATCTAGAAGATAAAATCAGTGCACAAAAGCTTTCAAACAGAAAGTATTAGAGAAAAGAGATGGAGAAACAGAATGCTCTGTGGTGTTGCATGTTACCCTTAAGTGGGAGATGTGAAGCCATTCTCTCTGGAACTCCTTGATAGAGGTCTGAGGTGTTTATATATGGATTCATACTCCCAGGCATTACTTTTCAGCTTCTATAACTTCTAAATCCTGCTATTTTTTTTTACCATCCAGGTAAAAATAAATTAAAGACAGTGCCTTAGAAAACATTTTGATATCTTAGGGACGTACTTTAGCTATGATACTACTGTGTTATATTTCCAGACACACAACTCTCATAGGAGGAACTGGTTGAAGAATGAGAAAATTTCACTTCCTTTATTTCCTCCAAAGATTTTGGAATCAAATAGATGTTTGTCTTATCTGGAAATCCCAGTGAGGGCTGCTATTTCAAATAAAGTGAGGAAATGTCCTCAGTTATGCACAGTCTTTGAAGAAAAGTACTCTCTTCTTGGCTTTAAACCAACCTGTTTTTCCAGTTTCAAATGCATCTGTTATTCAAAGTTGTTATTGAGAACACTGGGACAGTGTGAGGCAGAGCTTTGAAATGATTATGCTTCAACTTGCATTCAGTTGAACGGGACGGTGACTTTCTGAGGTTTTTTGTTTGTTTGTTTGGCTTATTTTTCTAACTGTGTTAATAGAACACAAGAAAAAATATCCTAAGCAAGATAATTCTTTAACAGACAAAATAAAAGGAACAAATAGAAAATAAAAGTCCAGGTCACTGATGGCCCCATGAGCCTTGCGTGTCCATGACCTGGCCACAGCATCCATATTATCCCAAGAGTCTGTAGCAGGCACATGGAAGGACTCCAGTTTCCCACATCCAATCTGAGTAATTCTGTGATTCTATGATTCTATGATCACTGCCCAGACCAGTGAGGCCCATCTATAGACCTACATTTTGGCCTTGAGCCTGCACCAGAGGAGTGCCCAGGACTGGAGTTGTCATGTTATCCCTGGTGCCCCGCTCCTGGAAGAGTGCTGGGATGAGCCCTGTATGTCCAGCTCTGCCTGGTCCACTTGGGGATACCCCAGGCTCCCAGACCAAGGGAGCTACAAGACATCACCGTGTCCCGACAGTGAATGAGGGTCTCTCTCCTGAATTTATTTTCCTCAGTCTTAGAATCATAGAATCATAGAATCACCAAGGTTGGAAAAGACCCACAGGATCATCTAGTCCAACCATCCACCCATCACCAATAGTTCTCACTAAACCATGTCCCTCAACACAATGTCCAAACATTCCTTGAACATCTCCAGGGTCGGTGACTCCACCACCTCTCTGGGCAGCCCATTCCAGTGCCTGACCACTCTTTCAGAGAAGTAGTATTTCCTAACGTCCAGCCTGAACCTTCCCTGGTGCAGCTTGAAGCCATTTCCTCTAGTCCTATCACTAGTCACATGAGAGAAGAGGCCGATCCCCAGCTCACTACAACCTCCCTTCAGGTAGTTATAGAGAGCAATAAGGTCTCCCCTGAGCCTCCTCTTGCAATTTAACACAGAAACTTTTGTTAGCTTCCTGAATTACAAGTAACTCTGTGGTCCATTACAGGACCCTGAGGAAATCCATCATCTCTAAGATCTGCTGAAAGTGGCAGGTGACATTTCAGCTCCTGTCTCAGTGTTCCTCTCCCAGACCCTGATTCCTGAACCCTTACAGAAACACACAGCAATACAAGATCATCTGTTATCTTCCAGGAACCCTCCATGGCTTTTCTCTTCCCTCAATCCTTCCACATTGCACCTATAGGACAGTAGTCCAGGTTCACTCAGTTTTTATCTCTGGAAGCTCAGCTATGTCCATTAGAAAACCCTAAGAGATTGTGAAGAATACTGATATTGTTTGACAAAAGGGATACGACTTACTATCACATAAAATAATATGGACTGTCTAGAAATAGAAACCATTTTTATGCTCCTTTTCCCATGCTCCTAAACCACCAGCCCATTTTTTTTATGGCCCAGTAGATCTCAGTATTGAGAATCCCCATAACTCCTTCCAAGAATGTGACTTCCAAACAGCCTGGGATTTGACAAAATCAGTGGTGAAATAACAGTTGCTGCAGATACACTGCATATGCCTGTGTGTGATTCCCTTCACTAGCTGGCCCAACTGACAAAAACATCAGTGTTCCTTCATGTAGCATTTACACCTGAAGGAATCTATATGGGTTTTAATATCCTCCTTCTTATTTCTATTTCTTTACTGAAACAGTATTTTATTATGCTGTTTACTGTCATGTCATTGTTACTGAAAGCTGGAGATGCCTGCACCTCCTTCTTCCTCACTGCCTTTGTGCAGAGCACCTGTGAAGTATCTACTTTTAAGGACAATTAAAAGTAGGAAAGTGATGCACATCAGGGAGAGGCTGAGCTTCATTAATCCACAACAGGAGGAAATATGTACACTTTTATGTGTGATTTATTTTTCAGTTTTCTGTCACCTCCTACATAGGCTGCGCAAGCGTTCTGGCAAGGAGGAGGCTTAGAGACTCAAATCTCTTCAGGTGGATAGCTTCTGCAGTTATTCATTATCTTTTCCATTTTTGCTCTTTCTTTTTCCTTGTTATCTTTCAAGAATGCAGATCCAGAATCATGACTGAGCAAGTACCTAAACATTTTTTCAGTCCAGAATACATTAAATCCTGCAGTATGCTATTGAATTTTCTTAGTGATCTCAGCTCAAAGACAGTGTATATAATAACATTACAAAAAAGTCAAGTCTGTTTTATGAATGGATGAAATTCAGAGACGAAAGCAAATATTTGAGTAAGAAATATTTATTGTTGACTTGTAAATATAGTTTTATTTAAAGTTTTCAGGAACAAAAATTCTAATTAATTTGAACTCCTGTTCCCCAGCTGTAAAGTAATGACTGTGAAAAACTTTTTTTGTGAGCAGAAGTAAAGTTGATTCTCACATCCCTAGCAGCATATGAAATTAGTGTCCCAAGAGAACATGAGTCAGTGTTGTCAGAGGAGCTTTACTGTGTGAATCTTTATGCATAAGAGTAGAGGAATCTGTGATTCCTAAGATTTACCTATTCCAAACTGTGTGTCATGAAATAGCCACTCTTATAACAGAGAAAATTGTTCAAAAACACTGGTCAAACAATAACAAGATTAGACATAGTTAGATGAATAGTTTGAACATTCCAGGCGAAATCCATTGGTAAATTACACTGTAAGTTGCTCTGAAATTAATGCCTCCTATTCGTTTCTATGGAAATCACAACAGATACAAAGAACACAGTAAAAAAATACTTGATAGAGCAAATTCTTACCTACAGAATTCTATTTTTCAACATAGCATTTTTTTGCCACCATATGTATTTTTTGCCAGTCAGGGGCAAGAGCCTACATGTCTCCCTTCTAAAAATCTGTTCCCAGCAGAGATGACCAACTCTCACTGTTACTACTGCTGAAATGCACCACCTACCACATCACAATTTGCTCTCATCCACTATTTGGTCCCAATAAATGTTCAGTAAACATTGATGACTACCACTGGGTACTATTTTTTTCCAGATGGAGAAATTCAATTCCACACCTCTGCTTCATACTCTCTTGCATGTTAGTCATCATTTTGTCAAACTATCCCTCTGCTGCCATGTCTTGCATGGCAAAAAAAATGTAACAGAATATTGTCAGGAGGGTTCAACCTCTACTACCATGCCATCAACAACTGTCACTGAAGTCTTGGTCCAATAGAGGCACTATTTTTGGAGCAGTACAAATAATTGCCTAAGCACACAGTAACACACAAAGTATTTGATAGCAGCCAAGATAGCTGCAAATTCCTTAATCAGTGCAGGACAGGATAGGACAGTAAAAAGTGGAGTCAGAACTTTCCATTTCAGTGATGAGTTCAGTGGGTAGCTCTACATGCTGTTCTCCATATTCAGTTTTGGGCCAATGCTTCCTGGCATCTGCTTGTGGAACATAATATTCCTAAATAATTTAGGCTATTTTGTTAGTTGCATGTTTTCCAAATGTTCATATGCATTCATGATTAATCCAAATTATTACTTTTTCTCCTGTCTAAAAAAAGAGAAAATACATAACAGATATTGAAGCCATTATCTGAATTGTTTTTCCATTACTGTTGTTCAAGCAGATGTACCATAAACTTAAAATTACATTGAAAAGATGAGCCTGCACTATCAGTATATAAAGCTGGGGCAGGATGGGAAAGGTAATCAGAAAAAAAAACATGCACAAAATTGAACTGACAATCTGATACTGTCAAAGGATCATTATATTCTATATGGATCATTTGATGAGATAGAGACCAAATTCACCCCTGGGGTAAAAAGATGGAATGCCCAGAGACCGGAAAAGTATCAGTAGAATCTTTTATTTCTTTCTAATTTTGAAACAAGAAATAGATGTGCAGTGCAGCCACAGCTCTCTATAAAAGGTACGAAAAACAGTATTCTTTTTATCTCTGAAAGAAGTTCAAGGAGACATGCAACTCACTGAAAATACTCTGTTTCATTTACATTTCTCAAAATATCCAATAATAACTTATTTCCTAATCTAATGCTTAACTGTATAGAATATTCTTCTGCCTATTGCTATTTCCATTTTGATCTGTCTCACAATGCTGTATTTGTAAAGACTCAGGCTTCCACATTTTGTTTCCCTTTTGCCCATAAGCAATGACTTGTAAAGAAGTGCATAACTCATAAAACCTCTTACAATGCATTGAAAAGAAAGCCTGTTCATTAATACAAGATGGGAAAAAGAGTTTCCAGCTGTCAAAAGCACAAAACATGAAAAAATGCAGTAAAATACTATTGTCATGTTCTTGTTTTCCTCTACCTTTTTTCTTCACCTGTTCCTCTCTGTAGTACAGATGCACAAGGAAAGCAGTCTGGATACAGGCAGCCACCTGATGGAGTGGTGGTTTCAGCCTACATACCTCTCAATCATCCATATTTTGCAGTAGAACAGTGGTTCCTGCACTATAGTCACCAACTAATAGAAATTAGAGAACAAAAAGGCAAAGTGGATTTCCTCCCACTTCACGACCCCTGCATATAGGTATTATTCACTGTTTTCTTTCTTAGTGATACGGTGATTAACATAAGTATTCTAAAAAATAGAATGTTCATTTTTTATTGAAGCCTTCAAAGATTAACCTTTTCAAGAACAGAAACATACCAATCCATCTATGAGTTTTAATTCAACTAAATCTAAGCACTTTGGTTTTCAGTACTCAATTGTCAGTTCCTGCAGTACCACAGTTCATAGAATTGTCTCTACACATTGTTTCTGAATTAAAACAAATTCAAAAGGGAATGTTTTAAATACCATATTGTCTGTCTATACAAGCAAGTCCTGGAGGAACTGTTTTCTTTTAAGCGAATTTAATCTGTAAACCTCCAGAGGTCACTACATTTATTGGGATTCTTTTGAAATTGATTTCAGAGAAGAAAAAGTAATCTCAAACCTCGGTAAAATAATAGACTACATAACTGTACAATGTTTTGTTTGTACTGGAAGAAACATGCTATATATAAGACAGAGCTTAGGGAATCTGTTAACTGTATACAGCATACTGTACAGATGAACTTATTTTGTGAATAGTAAGTACAAGAATTGCTACTTAAACCCTAGAATTGACAAGGAAACCTGTTTCTCAGTGCTTGCAAGTTTATCCAAAAAAAAAAAAAAAAAAAAAAAAGTTCCTTGAATTATTTGAGGAAGACTTCTCTAGACAAGTGATTGCTACATATGAAACTGTGATGATTAAATACATCTTTGAGATAAGTTTGCCAGCCATAATCTGTAGGGTTAATGTTTTTTGTTTGCGTGCTTTGCTTTTTTCCATGTATTCTATTTAAAATCCTATGTTCTAAGCTAGAGGTAAAGATTCAGCATGGAAACATTTTTAGGTTACGTCTGGTAGCTATTATCTGTCTGTCTAAGTCCTATCCCCATTAATTTCTTCAGGATTTCTTATCTCAAAACACAATTGCCCATCAAATAATACTCTTCTTAGATAGATAAAAATAAAACTACTGTAGATAAAAATTCTTTTAGAAGTATCTGCATGGATCAGTACATGTTATGGGATGATCATGACCTTCTGGCATTTTGTTTGATGTAAAGATGATTCTGTGATAGAGCTTATAATTTGAGGGAGTAGTTGTTTGTTTTTTTGCTTATGATACTGTCACGAGTAAGTCATGCTAGTATCATAGTAATTTACTTCCAGAAGGATTCTGTTAGCCTACTTCCAGGTACTGTGCACGTTAACGAGTTAGAGAATGCTAGGCCTTTTAATGTGGACTGCATTATGAGAAAAGTTAAAACATTGTGAGTTGTTGGATTATTTTACTTCTAATGCATGATGTTAGGCCTTACTTTCCAGTATATTTACATTTTGGAAATTTTAGTGATAGAAGGAGTTACTCCTAAGCAAGCAAGCAGTCAAAACTCCTTTGTCATTTTAAGTTTTGTTTAAGTTTTTGTATCCAATAACCTAATAAATGCTCCTAAAATCTGAAACATTTGATTATTCCATAGCTATAATTTTAATGAAATCAGCTTCTGAAATCTTCATCTTGAATTAGATAGATTTTTGCTGTAGAAGTTTGTTTTCTGCATTTTAGTGTGCATTTTAGTGCAAAATCTTAGATTGTTGTATGGTAAGCTTCTATTTTGAGTGGGTGAATTTACCTTAGGCTGCATTTTACAGAAAAGAAGCTTCACTCTGAATCTAATAGGATACCTGTGTAGGAGGTGTGGTGAAGCTTGAAAATGTTTCCATAGATACAAAGAAGAGCCATAGAAATAATGTTCAGCCAGGCCATATGAGTGTTGATTTTTTTCATAATTAGCAATGGGCTGTAGGATTCTACCAAAATAACTTTTGTACAGTCTGTTTTTTGTGGGTTTTTTTTTTTTTTTTTTTTTTTTTTCATTTAACACTTTCTAAGAGCAATAACTACACCAAGTTTGTATCACAGTAGCAGAGTCCGGGGCCCTGAGCATGTTGGTTGCTATAAAAACACACAGTAACAGAAGTTACCTTTTTATTTAAGACAAGATGGAACAAGTGGGTGTAAAAGCAATCAGAAACAGGGGAGAAGGTGGTGCAATTTCACAGGCTATCCATGTACATAATTTGAGTGCTTGCAANATAAACTTTCATGATGCTTCTAGATAATTCCGTAAGGTAAGAGAATGCATCTACCTAAGCTCATTTCCAGCCACTCTAACAAGCTTTATTTAGGTATCTGCTATGTATTTTATATACGTTTTGGCATTATGAACAACCATGTTTAATACATTTTATATTTAATAAAGTCACTAGCAGCAAAGAAAATCAGGATAAATGTGAAGTTAAGATACCTTATTTTAATGGAAGGACTATTATTTTTCTGTATTTTCTCCATTCCATGTTCTTGCTGCCAACAGTTTCTTCAAGTTCCCTTTTCTTAAATCTTTTCATGTTTTCTGTTCTTCCTCCATCTCTGTTCTACTTTCACAAACTCCTGCTATTCTGTCTTTATCCTCCTGTACTTTATAAACAGATGGCAGACTATTCACTTTACCTGTACTATGTCCCTCCAAAGACCATAGGGACCTCTCTGAAATGAAATACTAAGGCTTGATATTAAAGTTCATAATCGTTATTATTATTGAATATCTGCACTTCAGAGAGAGCAAAAATCACTGGTTTATTTTCTAAGCTCTTTTCCCAGCAATCATTGAACTCAAGATAAAATGGATGAGTTATATGAGAAAAGTTTCCTTTTACTCTTAGAACTGTATGATTAGCTGATCCATGTTTTCATGGTCATGAACGCCTTGAGAGCCCCATCTATTCCTGCCCAGACACTGTGCCCCACAACAGCTCCAACTGCTGCAAGGACAGCAGAGTCAGGCTCCAGCCCACTACAACCCTGACCTGATGGACCACGGCTTTTGCCCAGCCAGTCCCATACATGGATCCATGGCTCAACCTCAGACTATCATTTTTCCCATGGAGGTGCCTGGGACTGGGTTTGAGGACTGGGTCTGCCCGTGTCCCCTGTGCGCAACTCTAGTAGGGTGCTGGGATAGGACCTACCTGCCCTGCCCTGCTTGGCCCACTCAGAGACACCCCACAGTCTTGGCCCCAGGGATCTGCCTGCTCCTGTGGTGCCATGAGGGGGCTATTAGCTGAACCTGAGGAAAGAAATAACAGTTATTTCCATTCTGCAGGTAAGAGACTGACTGATGCCCACAGTTAACTTTCTTAAGATATTTACCAAATTCCCATGACAAACTGAGAACCATGAAATTTTCCTTAAAAGTAGGTTCAGTAGTGGGTTTTCTGTGTGTGTTTTTTTCCCTATTATTGCTAACATTGCAGGCTTTTTCGTGACAAAGATATTTTCGATAATCTCCTGTCTGAGGGGGAAGAGCTTTTGCAGTGCTCTTGAGTGGAGCAGGTTGTACCCAGCCACTGTCATGTTGGTGTAAAGACGAGCATTTTCTTCCCGCCCATGTCTTTAGCACTGTCTATTCCTGTCATGACACATTTTGCTCCTGTGAAGTGCATGAGAATACATGAAGTTCTTAAATTGTCAACATATCCAAGCCATCTTTTCTTTAAATGCAGTTTTCTCAATAATAGTCATAATCTAATGCCTCATGACTACCCAAACATATATAGCACCATAGCTAAAGTGTCCAGAAAGGCTATAAAGTGCTGATAACACATCTATTGCCTACAGAATTTTGAAAGAGGATGGGAAGAGACTGGAAATCAGTACAAGTAGAGTTCACCAAATTAATGAACTCTAGTTATCACAAAATTGATTTTTTACCTCTCTTTTTGTGGTTTGTTTTGGCAGTTTCTTACTACTCCTTGTAGTTAGGTTCTCATCATAGGAATGCCACTTGTTTTCCACATCAGTAATTTCAGTGAAGTTGTTGCACGGAGTTGTTTCAACCTGTTTTTTCCAAGTAGTTATCTGTGGGTTGGAACTGTATACATTTAATATCTTGAGTGGAGTTTCAGCATCTCACTTCTAGATAGGAAGACAATGTCAGAAAATACCTCTGTTGTGTATTCTTAACTATTTTTTCTAACATCTGTGGTCATGTAAATGCTTCCAGGTTAAATGAGGAGGTAAAATGTCAACAGCTTCGTATAGTTGTAGGGTAGATAAGACAATGTTACTTCACTCTACATGGCCTACAGCTTTGCATTTCAAGAAAGAAAAAGCATGTGAACATAAAAAAGTACAAGATGTGGTCCTAGCTAAGTTGTTCTAAAATCCCTCTTTAGTCCTTACAAAGGAAAATGTTTGCCCGCTCATTGTTAACTTGATAACATCGTGGATTTAACCTTCTCACCTCAACTGCAAAAGATAGGCTTGAAGAAAGAAGTACTATCTAATTGAATCTTTAGTTTTGAGAAACGGATGTTAATAACAAAGTTCATAGCCTGGGACTGGAAAATGACTGGTTAACAGTTTGTGTGTGTAAGGAGGCCACTACTGTGAAGTTTTTCATTCCTGAGTTCACGAAGTAAGTGAACAAGCGCAGCAGAGCACAGCAAGATAAAATCATGGGCCAGTGATCAGAAAGCTGATTATAATGTCAGTAATATTTGCTGCCAAATGTCTTCAGTACATAGGAAAAAAAAAAGATGAAGAATAAACATGGAATAATTATTTTACAAAGAGCATATAGTAATAAACATGCTATAATGTGCACGTGTCAGTGATTATTGGCTGTATAGTTTTATCTCAGGAACTCCGTGTCCTGGTTTTGTCACGTCAGACAATACTGCAAATATGTAACATGTAAAGAAAGAAGAAAAACAGGATTATAAGTGCAAAAAAGCATGTACAGTGATTTTTATATTGATAAACTTTGATCATGACTGGCCTTCATAGTGAATGAGTTGAACTGAAATATTTATAACATGGTAAATATTTTAATCAGATTAGTAATTAGGAATTTTCACAGGAAGGAAAGGGTGGATATTTAAATATTTTACAGACATTTAAAACTCTTTTTTCAAATTGAGAATGTGTTTCCAGAGCTACAATTTGGCAAAGTTTCCTCCAGAAGTTTTCACTTGCCCATGTAGAAAGCTGTGTATGCTGTTCCCCTTACCAAACTAAAATATAACAACTTGTACAGTCACCATTGTCTGTCTGGTCAGGTCATCTTTCATGGTGCTTGAACGTTGATTCTAATGGGATTTTATATGAAAAACTGCCTTTGAACTTTCCAAGTTACTCTATACATACGCACAGCAAGAGGCACTTGTAACCTAAGAACTTCCCACTCTTAGGCTTTCATTCAAACCCATTAAAGTCTGTAAATAACAGTATTGGTTTTACTTTGTCAATTTCTATCTAAAATTAGGCATATGGACAGCATTTTAGAATTTGTTTTTGCTCTTTTCTAGGAGCATAACCCAGGCTTTATCCAACACTACTATACTTTGTCTCCATTTTCTGTCCTGTGAACACTGGACATATCAGTGGGTACATTTTTAGCTTCTCAGTGCTGAAGAGGTCAATGCAGTAATTTTATTTGCCACTAAGTGACAACAATATCCTTATGGGTATTTAGTCGAGAAACCCTAATGTGTGTTCTAGTCCAAGATAATTTATTCATGTGTGTGTAACTTGGAAGTGTAAAGAACAGCAAGCTATGTAATTAATGCAGGAAAAAGAAGCTATTTTTCTTTTGCTTGTCTGGGAATCCTAATCCTTTCCTACCTGGAGGATTTAAAACTAAGTGAGAAGCTCAAAAACAGTCAAAGGGAAATTAAGGATCCTACACCAACTCTGGTGTAGGCAGACTGCAAAGATTCCTGCCTTAAAGTAGTAAAATTGTTCTTGTGACTTAAGTTTTATTTTTCATCATCTTAAGTATAGGGAAAATATGTATGTGAATGATTTTAGTCCTCTAAGTATGGTTGGCTGCCTTGTTTATGAAAACTGCATACATTTCCTTGCAGTTCTGATAGTTTCACAAAAGGCTAAGACTAATCTCACTTGCTTTGCAAAAGAAGTTTTAAGGATGTTTTTACAGCTTCCTAATTAGTAGGTTTCCAAGTAGGATGTTTCATTCTCTGTCATAACATTATTTATGGGACTTATTGCCCTCGCTAACTCAAATTCTTTTTTAAATTTGTAAAGTGATATTAGGAAAGAAAAGCATCCAGCTTCTAGCTGAATATAATTTATTAGGTATCTCCTGGGCTTCTACTGTTCTGGGTTATTATTAAAGCACTTCATGAAAAAGGAAAATGAAAACTTACTAAATTGATAAAAAACCTAGCATAAAAATGTGCATTTTTTCTCAGCTAAAAAGACATTGTTACACATTTCCTTCTTTGGAGGTCAATGCAAGAGACTTTGATCAAACCCAGATAAGTTTTTGTTTAATTATATGTAACCAAGTATAGTGGAGATCAATTTGTTCATGTTAACAGGAGTGGACGTTTTATAGACAAGTAAATTTTATGGAGTGCTGGATATATTTTCAGACTGAAAATTCCAGTCATCCATGAAATTAAAGAGAAAAGGATTCCCTATAAAGAGAAGTTTTGCAATTAGAGATTCTGTCCACCTGCTCGAATATATTTCTCTATACAAGCTTTTTATTACTTTTAATAAACCTTTCACTATTGGTGTTTATTTTGTTTTTGTTTTTTAATGACCATTATAATTAAAGGTGTGGTGAGAAGCTTGGTTAAATAATTCTTATAAAAAGAGTCAATGTAAACTTTGCACTGGAATGAAATTTGCAGTACATTTCAGGAGTCAACCATAATGCATGAGTTTAACTGTGCAAAGTCAGTCAAAAGTATAATAGGAGTTGCATGAACCAAAAAAAAAAAATCTATTCAGTGTTTTGAAAAAAAATGTTCTTTGCAAGGTCTGTTGGCTAATGTCATACTGTTATTTTTGAACATCTTTAAATGTATGAAGAACTTCTGAATGTTTTATTTAAAGAAATGAGAGACTGGTTCTGTAAAAATTTCCATAAAACAGTGTTTAAAGTTAGTCACAGTGGTCTATAGTTTAGTCATCCATAAACCTTGCTGTATTTTTGGAGATGCTTGGAGCTGCCAGAATTTCTGTTGATTTCTGCAACAAGTGCAGTTGATCATCAGACTACGTTAGTGCATCAGTTGCACATCAAACGATCTCCTTGTAAACCAATCTATCACATATTACCACATTCCGTATTTCGTATATTATCTATCATGTATTACCACATTTTTTTCTTAGCTAGACTGGCAGACTGAATAGTATCAAGACTGCTCTTTGAGTAGTGTCAGGATATCAACAGTACACAGTAAAAGCAAGGGGGCATCTTTGCATGAATTTTTTTTCTAACTTGTGATATAGGGCTGGAGAAACTGCCATACGAGGAAAAAACTGAAGGAATTAAATCATACCACCCTGGAGCACAAACGACTTGGGGCCATCCCACCACAGTATTCTAGTACTTAAAGGATGGAGACTCTCTTCACAGGGAACCATATGGAGAAGACAAATGGTAACATGCAGTTGCACTGGTAGAGGTTTCATCTTAATAAAGAAAAACCACATTTTTACACTGAGTTTGTATTGTACGGTTTTGACACTCTCAAATGCCTTTGTGTTTTCCTGCAACAGCCTTCTCAGAGACTTTCCATTTCTTGTGTGGAGGACTGAGCAGAATTAAAACATCCCCCCCCAAATACCATAGGAGTTAGAATTTCCTACTTCAGCTTTACTCCTGTGCAGAACAGCCTGGCTGTCACTGAAGCATAGTACTGGAAAGTATATATATATGTAAACCTATGTTTTGTGACTATATGTGCTTGAATGAAAAAAATTAAATATTCAGTGCTGTATCCAGCATTGCCCTACGCTATCAGTAGCTGCCACTGTTGAAGAGATGCTTCCAGAATGTTCTATTTGGGATGTGGGAAGTGGTGTTCTTTTCTTTTGCACGCAACTTATACAAAGTTCTACCAGGTAGGATTTCTTTGTATTTCATTCAGCGAAGAAACCCTTCCCTACCAAGTCAGTTGTTCTACTGTGTGTATTTAGGTAGTTTGTAATTCAGGGATGCCTACTTGTAAAATACAATATAAGAAAAATGAAGGCATGTGGACTTTCAATTCCATAATTGCAAAGTATTTGACAAACAAATTGCTACCTTTCAGAAGCAATAACATTACAAAAAAATAATTGATAAGTATTGATAACTTTAAGGATACAAAGATATCAGATAGTATTTTGAGATCATCTCAAAGGAATTGAACTTTTCGTACAAAATAGGATGAAAGTGTAATATATGAAAGACAACAGTCTTACTAAAACATAAAGATGTTTCTCAGAATGCCATAGAAAACTCTGTGATGCAATGTTATTAGTTTATAGGCTGCTGTCAGGCTCCACAAGACACTGACGTGGCTTACTGATAATCGCAGAAGATTGTCCTCTGCCTACATCTTTATATTTCAGGGAGGGCTTTCATGCTTTCATATTAAATTACTGGTCACCTCATCACAAACTTCAGATGAATTCTAATCACCTTCCTTACTGAAGTGAAGAACTAACAGAATGAAAAACACTGTGTGAAACGTGGCTGTCCATGGATGGTAGTTTCATTATCAAAAAAATTAGTGTTTCAGTATTTTTTGGCTTCTTTTAGAAAGCATGACATACTTGTTAGGAAAAAGTCCCTCAAGATC
Organism: Bambusicola thoracicus; assembly: GCA_002909625.1. Lineage (NCBI taxonomy): Eukaryota > Metazoa > Chordata > Aves > Galliformes > Phasianidae > Bambusicola > Bambusicola thoracicus. The sequence goes on along the minus strand of PPHD01005315.1, from coordinate 9,206 downwards.
AAATCCTATTAGTATCTGAAGCACGATTTGCAATTACTTAGCTGTTTGTGTTTAAGTACTATTTATATGCATGGGTACTTAACAGAAAAATAATAAGTTTTCTGCAAAAGCTACAGAAGTTTAATATATTGAAATAGTTCCAAAGCATGCCTAGAATGTGGTGGGTTTTTCTGTATTTCCAGCTTTCTGTCTTTTTCAAAGTTGTGTTATGTGGATATGTTCAATATTTTAATGCCACATATTTAAAGATTCAAATATATTTGGATGCTTTGACAGTGCCATTAACTAACTGTATGAACTTTCAGACATGTAAATGCCTTGATGAAAAAAGAGTAATACTTTGTTATATAACACGTTTAAGGTGAAATTATATGACATATGAAAATAACAGATAAAATATCAGTGATTCAGATAGATCCTCACCTGATGGTAAAACTTTAATGAACTTGGCAGTGCTACACTGATATAAATGAAAGCATACTGATTTATGGTAATTGAGAAGCTGGCACAAAAATTCACTTTATACATTCTCAGTGCTGTCTTATCTAGGTTTTTTTTTTTTTTTTTTTTTTTAACTTTCCATTGTCGTACTTTCTCCATGCTGTAATCAATTTTATCATAAATTTTAATACTTTAATGGTAGTACATAGAGGCCAATGTATTTCAAATGTTAAAATCAGAAACTGAGTCTAATACTTTCAATAGATTAAGATATTAAATGCTAAAGTGAATTTCTGCAAATACACTATTTTATTTTTAGTAAGAGTTCTTAAATGATAGTCAGAAGTCATGAAATAATTGAAATTATATTATTATATTTTTAGTCAGAGTTATTAATAAAAAAAATCTGAAAATAAAGGCAGCAGTATTTCTTTGCATGCTTTACTGACATTAATACAAGATGGATCATAAATTGTTTTTTTCTTAAAATAGCTACAGTGGTAAACCCATGCCAGCACATACTAACCCTTTAAAATCACATAAGCTCTTGATAGGTAAGCTCCAGGGAAAACCCCAAGACCATCACGTAAACCCAGTGCTCTGTATGAGAACAAGATTGCTGAAGTTGGTGAGCAGTTTGTCAGGTAAAACATATTTGTATCTTCTTATTAGACTTGCTGACACTGAAGACCAGAGGAGGAAAATAGAATAAAAAATCCCCAAGGAGCCAGAACTTTGACTAGGATAAAACAAGTTCAACAAGGTAATGTACTCAGTTCAAAGATCTGACATCAAGTTTTTCTATTAGCTTGTGTCTGCTGGTCAGCCTTTAACAACATCTTTTATAAAAATACAGTAGCTGAGTTCATATGAAATCAATAATTCAGGTCAAAAGTAGGAAACAAGACTCAAGGTTTGTGATTGTTTCCCAGAAGAGGCCATCATCTTTTCCTTTTCAAGGTCTATATAACACTACTAGATCGACCATCCTTGAGAGATGAGCAATGTCATTTTCTTCTTCTCTGATAGTCTTATAGTATCCAAAAGCTGGGCTGGCCCCCGCTGGTTAAAAAGACAACTGAGGTTTGAGTTTAATTAAGCAATTAAACTCTATTGCTTTGTAGTATTTGAAGCTGTGAACAGCTGCTGAAACTGATTAAAACTGAGGCGAAGCCTGAGGTATTTGATCAGTCCAAAAAGGCATGGAATCATGACTTTACCACTTATTCCATGAAGTGATAAAGATTATTCTTGTCATTATATAAGAAACTATATAAGAAATAAGAAACTATATAGTTTATAAGAAACTAAAACATAAAAATAATATGAGGACTTTCTTCCACTCTACAATATGGAAGAGTGGCCCTACATCTGCTTTCCTGGTCGGCCAGAGAGATGCTAGTCCACAGATGTCTTCATTTACTAGCTTCACAAATTAAATGGAATATAGTCATATTTCTTCTTCATAAGTCAAATTCAGGCCACATCAAGATGAAAAATGTGCTGCATAAATTATAATACAAATTCTATTTTGTTTGAAATGTTGGACTATTCAGAAGATTGTTTTGAGTAATATTAAATCTGACAAATAGTGTTAGTTCTTTGAAAACATTAACATATTAAAAAAGGAGCATATGAAGTAATGCACTGACCAGACATTACAGTGATTTTCAAGAAAAAAAAAAACAACACCGAAATAATGTCATGTCATTGTTCTAGCTCTTTTCTAAACATGATACCCATTACAGACATTAAAAAATACAGCTTCACAACATCCCTTCAAAGTGTATGTGCATTATTATTCTATTATGTTAGTTTCTAAAACAGGCATGCAAAGCATAACTAATTTGCCTGGGTTTGTTGAAGTGTGCCACAGGTCTAAGAACAGATGTGTACGTGCTTTTAGCTGGAGTGTTGTATTTTAAATACTGAACAATGCATAATTTCTGATTGAATCTGTGAAATTCTATCTCAGTGTAAAAAACATCAATTTGCATAAACAACTATATTTTTTACATGAAGATGCATGTTTTACAAAATTATTTGTGCATATGTTGAAGTCACAGTGTGGATATCTATTTTAGTTAGGAGGTTTTTTTCAGAGGCAATTTTCATGAGCAGATGGAAGGAGCAGAAAATATATTCAACAGCTCCAGTGCATATTCATGGTATCAAGCATTACTTTATTTCTCCTGGCTGTGACTGGATGGATTTTTTCCTCTCGAAGACCTTTATATTGTCTTTCTTTGCCAAAGTGAACAAATTAGTGAAATAGCTGAGTAGTCCTTGGCTCATACACTTCAAACTTAGAGATAGTTTTTGTACCATTACCTTTCTCATCTTCTAGTGAGTTAAATTCACTCACAGACTCACTCATACACTGTACAGACAGAACGTAAAGTGTTCCAAATCAAGGGAGTACTTTTTTCCTGATCAATTTAATATAATTAAGTACTAAGGTGCGGATTCTTTCGTAATACTGCCTTCAATTTTTTACAGTTCTTTGTCGTCTTAAAAAATGTTGAACCTAGAAATCAGAAACATTTCCAGTATATTGTTGATTTTTTTGTTGCACGCCTAGCAAGATGTCGTATGCTTCTTAATGATGCCTAGAAACATTCTGAATTCTTATATTCACCTTATCATAGAATAGCAAGTGTCTCTTTTTCATCTGTGATTTGCTGTAGATGTTAATTAGTAAAACTTCTAAGCTCTGTTAGTTTAAATTGACTGAAATCTTTGCTCCATTTATGGTACCATAATCCTGATAGTGTTTTTTATCCTTGCTCTGCTGATTGAATTCAATTAACATGCACCCTGTTTGATGCAATAAATAGCTTCCCTTAAAAAAGAAAACAAAAAACCATACAAACAGAACAGCCCCTAAATTCTGTTCAGAATTCTTCAGGTAGAGTAGGTGCTCCTTTGAGTTTCAGATGTGTGAGAGATAATCAGGAAAAGAGAAAAGCTAAAAAACTGCAGTGCCTTGCAAAGTTTTTCTGACAGTGGAATAATGTCAGAAAAAAAAGAAGAAAAAACAAATAGAACATAACTTCAGGAACTGATGAAAAGAAACTATAAGACAATAATAGCTACACAAAAAAGAGTTCTCTCTTGTAATTACTATTCTCCCCACATCACCTGGACAAGGAAATGACAAAGAAGGATAATGCTGTAGTGTTAATATGATAAAGAATTTGTAAAGAAGTGGTATTCAGCTCTAAGAAAGCAGTTTTTTCTTTTACATGAAAAGGCAGAATGCTAGTAAAATGTCAGTACTACTGTTAACAGCGAGGCTCAGATTACATTCTAGTGCAACCAACATTAAAAATTAAAGTAGTAGAAGTGGTAGTGGTAGATGCCCCTGGTTCCACATATTCCATACTTAGAGTCCAGTAAGTATAGCTCATTGAGGGATTATCAGAACTGTGTAAAGAGGTTGAAAGCTTAGTCATCTTTAACTGCAACAGTGTCGGGGCACCTGAATGCTTGTGACATCTTTGAAAATGACTGCTCTTATAAACAAGGATGCAGATAAGTATCAAGTTCTGATTTTGCTTGTTGTTTTGTTTGTTCATTTTCCCCCTAACAGAAAGGGTAAGACATTAGAGAAGTTTTACATAAAATCATAGATTGAAGACACTTCCCAGACACAGACAAATAAACAGGGAGAAAACCAAATAAAAAAAGAATTAAGCAAGCTTGATCTTTGTACATGCTTTTGTACGTGTTCACACGTTTGTATGTCATGTATAATTAGAGTGTGTTACTGTTAATGTAGGATTGGTGGTAAATATCCATTATTTCTCCCAGAAGCAAGGGATAATTGTGAATACATTTCCCATGATATTCTTATAATGTGTATAACTGGGGAATGCATACGCAGTCACCAGTTGTGAATATAGGTAATAAACACCAAATATGCTCTATTACATTCTGTTTCACTACCATATGGACAGTAGTGGCATTTATATCCATTAATATAATGATGATAACATCTGAACCAATTCTAAACAAGCTTAGAAATGTAATGTTTGGTTTTAATTTCTGGAGCAGAAGTATGATGGGTTTCATAGTCCCTGAAAGCATATTTCAGAATGGTTTTGCTCACTGTCTGGTTACAGACACTTGAAAGGGAGTCCTTTCAGATGTGCTTTTCATCTTTTTGTAAGAGACAGTTAGTGAGTGCTTTGATTTAGCTTAAACAAACAAACAAACAAAGAAACAAAAAAGCACACAATATGCACCTTTGAAGAATTATTCTAACATTTCATAATCTTTCAAGCCTACTGGAGAATTTATGTATTTATATACTTTATTTTTCAGTATATGTTTATAAATCATCCTTAGCACCTCAGTGGAATATCCCAGATTTATTACAATACTTTGGATGAATTCCATTTTCTTCACATTACATTGGAAATTTAGCCTAATACCATATATGATGCAATATTAAAAAAATAATAATTAAAAATCAATTAAATTTCTTTGTTTTTCAGACATTTTACACTCATCTGCTATTACTATCAGCTATAATGCTGAAATGAAGAGTCCTAACAAAGCTGTTCAACAGTGCTGTGTAGAGATCTCCTTAATATTTACTATGTTGACAAATACACAGTATTTACTTTTACTACAATTACTATTACTGAAGTGATCTGTTAACTGCGCTTGTTTGAAAAGCCAACATATTTTGTGAAATCATTTATATGTATCATATATATATATATAACAGAAGAAATTCTGATTATTTTATGTGTCCCTTGTAAAAGTCTGATTTTGGTCTCAACTGCTTGCTTAAAGCCAAGGAAGCAAAACAACCCTGGATGTAATTAAAACTGCATCAGAATATAATCTCTTAAAGCTGTAACAGCAATCTGAATTTTTTGAAGAAATCCAATGGTGTAGTTAAGACGTATTGTATTTTACCAAAGGAACTAAAAAAGAAAGTAAGAACTGAAAACTCTAGCAGAATATATTACAGGATTTGGTCAGAAGTAGAAACAATATTGAATGTCAAGAGTTCCAGAAGTGTTTCTTACTGGCTATCTATCTGTCTGTAACTATTTTCCTGGAGTATTCACCCCAGAATATAAGTTAAGAGTTCTGAAACATAAAATGCCTCCTTCTAAGTGTAAGCAGTAAGTCAACTTTCAGAAAACATGTTGCTTGCAACTTACATCATAGTGAGGAAGCATTGCAAGATTTCAAAAGCCTAAATTCTTGTCACAGAGTGAAAATACACGTTTAAAATGCCATATCTCAAGAAATCTGCCCTGGACTGGTTTATTTTTATTGACAGAAATAAAAAGCAAGAGTGGCCCCGTGTCTTCAACCTGTACTTTTTTCCCCTGCTATTCTTTTTACTCTATTTCACTTTGTACAATTTTGGAGAAAATATAGAGGAGGAGGAGGGCAAATCCTCCTATATAGAACTGATAAATCTTCAGCAGGTCATCTTTAACTGTGTTGGAGTGAAATGAAACCCATGTTTCTTTACTTTTATATTGATCCATCTACACTAATGGATCATTGTCTCTGCACTCTGTTGTTCCACTGGCTTTACTTGAACTGCTTTTTATCTACAGATGGCTGCACACTGAGTAGCATATGACAATTTTCCACTTCCTTTTACAGCAGAAATTTTCCTGAAGTAAATACTTTTTTATGTATTTACAATGGTTTCTGACTTACATTCATTTTTCACCCTGGCAATCACACACACAAAAAAAGCACAAAGAGCAGGCTAGCAAACCCTACCATCACAGTGTGCACGTGATGGGTGCTTGGTAGATACTATAGTTGACATTTTTGATCCTGCAGTCTTGTACCCCTTTTAATTATACATCTTTATTAATGGAAATAAAAACAATCAACTGATTGATGTGGACAGAGATTGGTTCTTTTTAAGCTGTCCTTCACTGGTATCATTTTGTGCACACTTTAATTCAATTATTAACCTACAGAGATTGTATAAAAGGCCAGCTAGTACAACCAGTGAAGTGTTAGATTTTTTAATTAATAGACACTCAAACAGCCACTTCCTGGGTTTTGTTTCCCATGGAATTATATGCATGCAAATGTTACATTTAATTGCCTGGAGTGAAAGTGCAAACCTCTTTTCTTAATTTTAATTAGGAAATATTTCCCCTTTTAGAGTGCCCTGTGAATACTTCATGGCAGATAATCAGAAATGAAACATCATTTGTTCTGTTCTTGTTTCAGAAGTGTTTCTTTGATTATAAATAAACATTTATACTACATTAACTCCAAGATATTCCATGTGAGTTTGAGGCTGTTATTGCACTGTATTCTTTGCACATGGAGATGAAAATTTCTGAGATGCAAAATACTGGAACAGAAGAGAAATAATACATCAGCAAACAATCTGTATTCTTGCAGATATCAGGCTAAGCCGTCAAGTTTTGTATTTTTCTATCTCTGGGAAAAATAAATTAAAAGAAGAAATTTTACTTTGGAAGAAATCCCAATACTTATTTGTTTCCATTTTAAAAACCTACATTTTCTGATTGAAAATTAATTCTAGTGTATAATTTCTGGCTAGTTGGGTTTGATTTGGCTTGCAAGTAGTTGGTATAAAACCAAAAGCATAAGAAGGAGAACATGAGGAGCAAGACAGGAATTATTAGTTCTAATAGCTGGGGGCAGAAGCTGGGTATAATACACGCTGTAATCTGGAAGGAAACAAATAGGGAAGGGAGGAAGGATGTAAAAGTCCCGTAGCATATTGCCCATAAGAGAATGACAAAAGGCATAGCACAGTGTATGTATGCATGAGACTCGCTCATGCAAAGCATCTTGCTGTAGCTCCACATTCTGTTGATTAACCTCTTTCTTTTTAAGAGGAACATTTTGGACCATAAAAACAGTAATGAGTAATCATCAGAAGGCTTCATTTACTTCTGCCATGGGCCAGAAGTTGGATTTTTGTTGACCTTTCTATAAGAATTGATTTTTAAGTTAAGAAGCACAGTTTGTTTTGTTTGGATGTGTATAGTTGCTCAATATAGAAGAAGTGCTATCATACTATATGGTGAATTTTGCTTTTATCAAGTACTGGCATATACTTAAGTCAGTTTATATTCACTCTTTCAGTCAGTTAAGCTTGATAGATAAAAAAATAGTACATATGTAACATGAAATTTGCTTTCAAACTTAAATCAAAGTTTAAAACACATTCACCCCTTTAGTCATCACTAATATAACAGGAACGTTATGGAATTTGTCTTCCATACCATAATTCTGCAGTTTCTACAAAAGGGTGATTTTATGTTAATAGTGACCTTTTACTGGCAATTCTGTGGTTTATTTTTTTCTTTATTTCCTTGGAAATTCTATTAGCAGAAGGCAACTGGAGATTACATACACTTTCAATATATTTGCCTGATAAATGTTTCTTAAGCCTTCAGTTATGCTGCATAGGTAATCACTTCTTAAAAAATCAGAAAACACTTTTTTGTTTTGAGTTTCTTGGCACACTGCAGTGAATCTGGGGTTTTGGAGAAGCGCTTTTATCAAATATCATTATTGTTGTGTGTGAACCTGCAAAGTTGAAAGTCAGTAACTAAGCTCTCTTCTTCAAAATTGAAGTATTTATCCTTTCTAGTGAGTATTAAGAGGAAAAGAATTGCATCCCATATCCTTGTCTGCACCAAAAGAAGAGTGGCTAGCATGTTGAGGGACGTGAGACATCACCTGGAATACTTCATCAGTACAGGAGAGACACAGACATGCTGGAGTGTGCCCAGAGGAGGGCCACAAGAGTGATCTAAGAGTGGAACATCTACCCTGCAAGGAAAGGCTGAGAGAGCTGGGGTTGCTCAGCCTGGAGAAGAGAGGCTCTGGGGACACCTTATAGTAACCTTTCAGTATCTAAAGAGAGGCTATGAGAAAGAAGCAGACAGACCTTTTTCTCACATCTGTTGTGATAGGACAAGGGGAAGTCATTTCAAACTAAAAGAGAGAAGATTTAGGTGGGATATAAGGAAGATTTTCACAATAAGGGAGGTGAGACAATGGAACAGGTTGCCCAGAGATTTGGTAGAAGCCCTGTTCCTTGTGACATTCACGGTCAGGCTGAAGGGGGCTCTGAGCAACCTTTCTGTAGGTGTCCCTGGTCTTTGCAGGGGGGTTGGACCAGATGGCTTTTAAAGATCTCTTCCAATGCAAATGATTGTATGACTCTATGGCCTCTCACTTGCTCGCCTCCCATTGATTATGAACTACTTGCTCATCTTGTTATGTCAAGCTTAAAACTGAAATTTAAACATCCAGTGCTAGCTTTATTTTCCTGAGATGAAATAATGAAGGCATTTTTATTTCTGTGCTATTAAATTTCTATTGTTTTGAGGTTCCTTTAGAAAATTACTTTCTTCCTCTCCAAGTAGTTGTATAGATAATTCATCATTACATTTATGAAGTACTAACTTTTCGTGTAACATAAAAACTGTGAATGCAAAATATAAACAATATATTGAGATTCTTAAAATTCATATGAAACAGGAGAGAGAGGGAGATAGATGCAAACCACGAGGTAGCAAATGAAAAAGAAGAGATTCATATTATTTCAACACTGTTGTACTTAGAGATGTGTTCTGATGATAAAAGTCTAAAATGTTTTTTTTAAATAATAGCAGAAATAAAATGAGTTAGAAGTTTGAAATGGTAGGAATTGGTCTTTTTTGGCCTTGGCCAAAAATAAGCCTCAAGAAAAAACACCTCATATATTTTAATTTTGTATAATA